>JAQQSO010000278.1:17477-35053 GCA_028658305.1 Pachyuromys duprasi | reverse complement strand
ACAAGAGCTCCACAAAGACCAAACTGAGCAGGGCACAGGGGTCTTGTATGAGACAGTTTCTACAATCAAGGACCATGTGTGGATGTGGCCTGGAACTCCCGCACAGATGGGGCCCATGATAGCTCAGTGTAGGACTGAAGCCCCTACTCAGGGAAACAGGGACTGTTTCAGTCATGATCTTGATGGCTGACTCTTTGACCCTCCCCCATACAAGCTGGGGAGTGACAGACTGGCTAGATCCCAGGGGAGGACATTGCAGCCAGCCCTGAGGAGAAAGGATAAGCTGGGGTTGGATGGAAGGGAAGGAGGTCCTCCCCTGTTGGTGGACTTGGAGGGGGCAGGGAGGAGGGAGATGAGGGAGGGAGTGGGAAGGTAGGAGGGAATGAGAGAGGGGGCTACGCCTGGGATTCAAAGTACCTAACCTGTGATTGAGATAAAAATAAATAAATTTAAAAAAAGAGTTATATCAAAACAGAAGCTGAGACACAACCAAACATTGGGCAGAGTGCAGGGAATCATATGAAAGAAGGGGGAGTTAGTATGACCTGGAAAGGACAGGGCACAGGGGTCATTTATAAGACTGTTTCTCCAACCAAGGACCATGTATGGATAGAACCTAGAACCCCTGCTCAGATGTAACCCATTGTACCTCAGTATCCAAGTGTCTTCCCTAATAAGGGAACTCAATGTCTAGCTCTTTGACCCCCACCCCCACCCAGAGGGAGGAGCAGCCTTGCCAGGCCACAGAGGAGGACATTGCAGCCAGTCCTGAAGATACCTGATAAGCTAGGGTTAGTTGGAAGGGGAGGAGGTCCTCCCCTATCAATGGACTTGGAAAGAGGCATGGGAGGAGACGAGGGAGGGAAGGTAGGATAGGGAGGGAAGAAGGGAGGGGGCTACAGCTGGGATACAAAGTAAATAACCTAAAAAATTATTTTTAAAAAAGAGTTATATTAGTGTTCCCTCTCTTAAATCTAGGATGTTTCTGTGACCTTAATTACCAGAAGAATACCATGGAAGTGACTTATAGTCTAAGCATTCAGGATTCTATCATTCTCCATTCCCATACTAAGTAGCAAGCCACCATGTAAAGGAACTTGGACTTGAAAACAAATTATGAGACTACACAAGAGAAAAGCCCAGGAAGTCTCATATTTATCTTCTTTCCTGAGGTTCAGAATGTAAAGCCATATTAAATATTGTAGGACCAGCCTAAATCCTACAACTGCCCTCTCAAACAATGAGAAATCCTGTCACTTTCAGAAGCTAAGTTCTAGGCACTGCAAACAGATTTGCTTGATTCCTGTGCCCATCTGGGGTCCTATACACACTTTCGAAGAAAAATTATCCAAAAACTGATTGCAGAATCAAGTACAAAATAAATATACAGAGATTCTTCATTTAAAAATCATTTAAAAGCGTCATGAAATGCACTAAAAAGTACCAACCTTGTCCATGGTCTCTCTCTCTCTCTCTCTCTCTCTCTCTCTCTCTCTCTCTCTCTCTCTCTTTCTCTCTCTCTCTCTCTCTCTCTCAATTTATAAGGATTTAAAAATTGACATTTTGTATTGTTTTATAGAAAATTGAAATTCCAATTTATTGGCTGGGAGTTCATCATGTCTATTAGCTGCTTTACTTGCTGCTGTGATCAAATATCTGACAAGATACAGCTTAAGGGTAGAAAGATCTATTCTTGTGTACAGTTTCAGAGGCTTCTGTCCAGCCAGGTAGGAAGGAGTGGCAAAGGAGAGTAATTCATGTCATAATAGTAAAGATTAGGCACAGAGAGACAAAGGCAGAGGTAGCAAATGAACAAGGAGGTGAGTTTCCACCTTTTCCACCTTCCCCCTTCCTTTAGCTTTTATTCCATCTGGGCCACAGCCTATTGGTTAATGCTAACCACATACAGGGTAGGTTTTATCTTGCTGTATTATTGTCCATGTGCCAGTTATCTCTGGGAAGAGTCTCATGGATACACCCAGAAGAATGATCTTATGTAACACTCAACCCAGTCAGGATGGCAAGATAATCCATCACGTCAGACACATCACATCACATCACATCTGCCTATGGCGCAGAACTACCCAATAGAACCTAGACAGACAGCAGATTAACAAACAATGCATGAATATATGGTTATTACACTAAGTACCTAAGGTGGGGTAAAGGTTACTCACTCCTGGGTAGTGATTGCTAAAGACTCTCCATGTTTACCCTTTGCTCTTTTATGAAAAGCACTGTACAGTTATGTGGGCCTGTGGCATCATTTGTACTTGGTATATGAGTGAAGAGCTTTGTCATAGTTTTTGGACCTCTGGATCACTAGGAACTGCACCTAAAGAGTTACTTTCAAGGAATCAAGCTTCAAGCACATTATCTGTATCCAAGCCTCACTAAGCAACAGGATTTTGCACTTAAAGCCTCAGCTTGATGCCAGGATTTGATGAGATTTTTCAAGGCCTGGGTAGAGAAAACTAAAGGCATTTTGCACAGGCATACATGAGGAATGTGAGTATTGATAGTCAAGAGGTAATGTGTAGGTGATTATCTATAGAGAGGTTTGCCAACATTTCCCTCTCTCCATTATCTACTCACAGTGTCTCTCCCATTAGGAGGAGAAGCCTGTGACCCCTCTCACTGAATCTGAGCTCAGTGTAATGCATTTGCCTATCATAATGTGGTGCCATGCACACCACGTTATGGATATAACATTATGTATAACAAGACGCCATACTGGAGATTAAGGCTCAAGAGACCTCACAGCCTCTTTTTCACTCTCTTGGAGGCATTCTGTGCCTCCCAGACCCTGACCCTCCTCAGCAGCGTGAATGCACACACCCCTGCAATAGGGAGAAGCTGGGTCCAGACAAACACCAATGATGGGATGGAATATATAAATAATTGTTTTAAGCTTCAAACTTTGGGGACCATCTGTTACACAGCCATGGATAACCAAAACCCACTGTAACTAATAAACTCTAATTGACAGGGTCAATGTGAACATGGAACCAGGAGGTGAGTGCATGAACCTAACAAAGGGAAATAGAAGAGTACTTGCCGCTACACTCTCTTGCCCACCCTGTATGCTCCTGCATATTGCCTCCCATAAATATCAAATGCCCCTTCCTCTACAAAGGGAACTATCCTCTATATTAGTGAATTGGACCCATTTCATACCCACAAAAACAATGAAAAAAATGCCTTGGGTTACCACCTTCAGTTCACACCTCCGTTTCCTGACTGGACCCCTCTCAGTTATCATCAGGGGTATTTTCCATGGTCTTTTAACTTATAGAATCCATAAAGAACTCACTGTGACATACAATAGATGACAGTGAGAAGAGACAGGCAAAGAACAGAGCTGAGGTGCCTCCACCTTTGTACAGAGAGAAAGAGAACAGGCTTGTGTGCACGGCTTTCCTGGGGCCGGTAGCTTGTGCTCAGTTGTCTGCCCAGGTCAGAGGGTTCCTTCCTCAGTCTGCCTAGCCTGACCATTCAGTCATGTAAAGGTCTGCCCTTTTCTTTTACTAACCAATTTGAAGAGGCCTTGTGAAGGGCGTGCCTACAGGCCCCCAGCCATCACTTAGCAACCTTGTTGTGTTGGCTCAGCTGTCTGAGGATTTGTGCAGCCAGGGACCAATATCTGCCAATGCTAGTTCTTTGTGACCACAAATCTGAAATGAGCTAGTTGATTTGACTTCTGGAAACCTTCCTGGCTATCGATTTGGTCAGATCCCACCAGAACGGACACACCCTCGGAGTTTTTGTTATTTATCATAGAGTCTCAGGGCTCTGCCCCCCTTTTAGACTCTTCAACTCCATGATTTCCATGGGAGGCAGAAGGATGCCGGTTCAGAAAGGGCAGGGCTCATCCTGCCTGCCAGCTGGCTTAATGCATTGCACGTAGAGAGGATTTCTCCAGAATAAGATGAGAAGGTCCAATGGGTACCGGAGAAAATCCAGCCGTGGACATACCCAGACTCAGAAGCTTTGTTGATGGTGTCAGCCTCTGTGTTTCTGCTTTTATTGTGCCTGTTCCCATGAGACAGCTTCATTCTTCATTGTTCTATCTGCAACAGTAATAGAGTAGATGGCTCTGTACACTCCATGCCTATATTTTTTTGAGGCAGGGTCTCACTGTATATTCCTATTTTTTATGTAGACCAGGCTGGACTAGATCTCGCTGAGATCCATCTGCCTCTGCTTCCCAAGTGCTGGCATCAAAGGTGTGTGACAACAAGCCTGACTTGAGCTTCTTCTGTCTAAAGCAGTCTTTTACTAAGCTACGTGAACTAGATCCCAGGCACCCTCTGCCCAGCTGCCTTCTCACCTCTAATCCTGTAACAGACTCTTAGACGCGACTTTGCGAAAGTGCATTGATTCCTCACTTGGGATCATAAGTTAACTAAACACTGTGATGGCCTGGAGCTTCTGACTTGTAATTCCTGCTTTACCTTGCACAGACATGATTATCACTGAGGAGAGTCTGCTTGCCCTGTCTGCCTCATCTTCATTCAAGGCTGAAGGAACAAAAACAAGTCATTACCTTAAACCCCAGTCACCTCGGACTCCGGGAACAGCAAATCCTTCAGGATACACCATCCACAAAATAAGAACAATTATCTGTGATGAGAAGACTGTGTCCAGGAGCAGATCATCTGGTAGGAACCAGGTTAGTCCCTTTGGGCAATGGTGATATATATATATACACATATATACATATATATTATATATAATATATATACCACCAATATTATATATAATATATGTATGTATATATTTATATATATATATACAAATTAACAATTTATCAGTCCATCTAGAAAGACAAGAGCTGAAATTTTGCCTTGACTGCTTAATTACATTTAAATCTGAAACTCATCTTACTATCCATCATGAGCTCAGGTCCCTTTCCTTGCCTCTCTTTCCAGCATAGTCATTGTGCCTCCTTTTCCTGTTTTTCATCATTACTCTTTCCTTTCATTAGTTTATTGCTAGGCATGTTCAAATCCAGGTTGTTGAGGCTGCCAAGGCTGGGTCTACTGCCCTAAAACTTCCGTTACTTCTGACTGTATTTGTAGATGAATTGATTCTCTCCAAACTTCTGTCCAGAAAGGCAACTGCTGCCTGCGGTCACTTGTAGTGCCAGGGAATTTCTTGGTGGAAACCATCTCTGCTTCTCAGAGCCTGGGACAAGTTCCAAAGTCAACAGCAATGACGTCAGTTCCCTGTAACAGCCACAGCGAAGTCAGTACAGCCAGCCTCGCCCTTCCTCGGTGAGGCTTCCAATTTGAAAGGCCCCGAAGAAGCTGTGGCAGGAACTACTTTGCTCTTAAAAATATTTCCCCCAGTGTTTTTTAATCGTACATGTTTAGTGCTGGAAATGTGGACTATAAACATCGTTCATGAAGAGCATTAGTTCTCAGCAATCTTAGGGTAGCTTTCTTGACATGTCAATAGGTTTCTGATGAGAGTGACTTGAAAATGAACCAACTTTCTGGCCAGAATGGGAGGATACAAGAGCTTGAGTCTGCAGTGAGAAGTCTATGACCATTTCTTGGGTCATTTCCAGCTTTTCTCCAACATTATTTTTGTGCCAGGGGCTGTTTCTCTATGTGCTGGGGACATGTACTTTATTGAGCATCTCCAGCAGCAGAGAAAAGCTACTGCCATCCTAACCCTTATGTCCTCTGTGATGACAGGCTCAGTAGATTCTGTTCCAAAGCAGGAAGGGGACATGAAGACAACTTGGTATATCAGCTTTACTTTGTAAGAGTTCCCTCAGTTTGGACAGACAGTGTACGGAAAGACAATTATTCTTGGTAACCCTTAGTTGTTAGAACTCATTATCAGCCTGTGCCTTACATGAATATTATAGCTATGGAGAGATTTATTTTAATCCCACGCTTCTTGGTTTTACTCTTTGTTTCAATGTTTCTCACAATTAAAGGGAAGTATTTGCCAGATTGGTTACTAGTGGGGTTGATAATGAGTCAGACCAGATAAAGAAAATCCCAATGCAAGGAATGAGGGCAAAGAGGAGATGTACCAGCCAGAGGCAAGAAAAGGAAAGTAAATGAGGAGCAGAAAGGGGGAAAGCAGGGGGACATATAGCAGATGCTGCAGGGTTAGGGAGGGGAGAGGCATGCAGACTCTAAAAGGGGACTCAAAGCAAGAAGGCTGTGAAAGGCTGATGTATGTGCATTGCAAATCAGATCTCTGTGCAGGTCCTAAGAGACACCAGAGAGAGTGTGGTGGCCTTTGGTGGCTGCACTGAGCTTCCTTATCGGACTTCACACAGCAACCTGACCACACTGGAACACCAGTTAGGCTCAATTCTGTAGAAAAATAAGATCTTAAAAAGTAATTTAATTTGTCAACTAATAATGTTTAGGAAAATGTCTTTTATGTCCAAGTAGTCAATATTTACTCAGTTTTCATAGAGAAGAAAATTACAGGGCTATGCCACAAATTTTTGGAATATATGTTTATTTATTTAAAATAGATTTTTCTCTCATACAGTATGTCCTGATCACAGTTTCCAGCTACAGCCTCTCCCCTTACATTGGAACTCAAGAGTCTGAATAGCATGCCCTGCAGCTAGCTCTTCATTCACCAATTGTTTCTACATGACTGCTGTCTATGTCTGAATGTCCCCAGGCGCCCACACGTTGAAGGCTTACTCTCCAGCTTACCCATTAAGAAACAGTTGACCTCCCCTATCAGTGGACTAGGAGAGGAGCAGGGGAGGAAAAGCAGAAAGGAGGGCAGGATTGGGAAGGGACATGGGAGGGGGCTACAGCTGGGATACAAAGTGAATAAATTATAATACATTTAAAAATGGAAAAAAAAGTAGTTTCAGAATATTTCAGAACTGTGGCCTAGTGGGAGGCCTTCCTGTCCTTGAAAGGATTTGTGGGGGTCTCAATCTCATTTGATCCTTTGAATTCTGTTGCTTTGTTCCACCCACTCTTCAACCATGACATGAGATGTCCTCATCGGCTCTAGTGATAGACAACTGATCCTGGACAGGCATTTCTGAATTCATAAGAAAAAGTGAAACTTTTCTCTATAAGTTGATCTTCTCCTACGTTTCCTTCAATCACAGGTTAACGCATGTACCTTTCCCTCTTCCTACATAAGTGGCAACACCAAACAAGGACATGGAGGAGGCTGGGTCCTTTAATGGCTGCCAGTGCAAGTTGCATTCAAAACGAGTAGCTCCTTAGGTAGTGAAACTCCTGTTATCTGAATTGTCTCTAAGGTGGCACTGAATGCACTTCTTACTGACACAGGGACCAAGGAGGGACAAAGATAAAATCACAGCTGAAAAACAACCCATCTCACAGTGTGGCAGCATGCAAGTATCTATAAACAGAAAAAAGGGTGGCTCTCCGTCTGTCATGGGGAAGTGGTGGTGATGTGTCTCATAATTGGGATTCAAGTCCAATCATTTCTTCAGCTATGCTTGCCAGAACATATCAAAGACTAGGTGTCTAGCCTGGAACTGGCCCTTATTTCTTCATTTAGAAGCAGGCCTTTAACATGAGTGTCCTCTGACCCCACTTCTGAGTCCTCTACACACAGTTTCTTTTCACTCAGTCTTGCAACTACTACAGAGCATGAGTGCCATTTTCACGTCCATATTACATATTGAAAACCTGAAGGTCACACTGGCAAACACAACCTCCCAAGTTCCCTAACTTCAGGTTCTAACTCAGGCCACATCATCCTGACTCTCTACTTTAGTTGATTCCTGTTCTGTACTGAAAATCAAATGAAGGGCCTCTGTGATGTCTGTGGATGGACACACACAAAGTTGTCAAGACTCTTGTTCTATGGTCTCACACTTCCAGAAACCCTATGTGAAATTGTTCATATAATTGACTCTCTTGGGGATTTGTAAGTTCCTTGTGAACAAGGGACTAGGCTTTATTCAGATTCCTACCTTAGTGCCTAACACATTTCCTGACTGTCAGTTGAAAATACAAGTTAATAATTAAGTACAGAGGCTAGATTTAGTACAGCGAGTCTGAAGAGGTAAACATATAAAATCTAGACTGTAGCCCAAGGAAACTACAATAGGGCAACCCAGGACCTTCTGAATGATTAACATTTCTCCAACCTTTTGTAATTTGCATTGTATAAATTTTAATATAAATGAATTATTAATATAGAAACATAATTATTTTATCGTGCTATTTTACATCCATTTTTTTCTGTGTGTCACACTTTTGTCTTACACAAAGAATCCGTCCTGATATACCTTCATGTGCTAAAATCTAGAAGCATTGCCTTTGACATGGCTCATGGGGGCTCTGTCAAGTCTAAAACACATCTCCCCTGTTGTAAGAGGTATGCAGAGGGAAAGAAATAATAATTATGCTCGGAAGCAGAGGAAGGCTGCATATCTTATTAATAGCTGAGATAAATTGTGTATACCCCTAAAATTCAGTTGATAAAGATTCATCAAACTTTGTTACCAACATCTTAAAAGCTGATGTGAGTCACGGAGAACTATTTTGCACAAGATTTGTCATCTTGATCAGAAGGGGAAATGAATTACTAAATATAAAATGCCATTTGACTGTGATTCATTGCTCTTTCAAGTTGACAGATGTCATAAAGGGATGCAATCTTTCCTCTCTTTCCAAAAAATGCAATAAAGGATCCACTCCTTCATCTCTTATCAACTGAGGAGGGATCAGAAGATTGCCTGAGAGTGAACCACAAGAAATCACTGTGTCATCTCTGCTTTCTGACAACCTTCATGTGGGAAAAGCGGCCATAAACTACATGCACAGTTTCTAAGAAAATGACAGCTCCCAAATGTCATTATCCTTACCTTAGGATGCTGTAAATGGCCATTTCCTTTGCACAACATACAACAGCAATTACATTAGAAAACAGGAACGTATTGTGATCTCTACCCACCCACTAGTGTGCTTCCTCCATAATAACAGCATGCAGATTATCTTCTATTTACCTAAGCATTTTGACTGACTTTATGAAAATCTCAAGGCATCCCTCAAGACTTCTTGGATGAGAGATGTAGAGGCATGAATGTAAAGCTCAAAAAGTGCTGAGCAATTAGTCAGAAGATGAAGATTAGTTCTTAGTGTGTGCATTCCTAGCAAAGAGGAAGTGGAATGCACTAAGAATCTTACTGCTCTAAGAGTTATGTCCCCTGGAGTCTCTTCTGACAAAGAAACTTGTAGCTAGACTTTTATGACTTGTGCATTAGATTCCAGGATCAGGTATAAAGTTTTAACTCTTCTACTTACTAATAGGCCAGCCTAGACATTAAACTATTGCAAGGCTCTGGAGTGTGTGTGTATGTATGTGTGTATGTCAATTTACATCTCGGTCATAGGCCCCTCCCTCTTCTCCTCCCAGTCCCTTCCTTGTTCCCAAATCCCTTCTTCCCTATTCTTCAGAATAGGGGTGTCCCCCTACCCAGACACCCCAGCTTATCTATTTAACATGATGACTGAGTTCATCTTTCTCCATGTGGCCTTGTAGGGAAGTCCCATCAGGGGGAAGTGATCAAAAAGAAGGCAGCATAGTTTATGTCAGAGATTTACTGCATTTCTCTAACTAGTGGGCTGTCCTGAAGCCTAAGATGTCCAGTGAACTTAACTTCTTGGGGTTGGTACATTGGAGTATGTGTATCCTGTTCTATATGACTAATATCAACTGATAAGTGAGTACATATGATGTTGTCTTTCTGGGTCTGTGTTACCTCCCTCAGGATGATCTTTTCTAGTTCCATTCATTTGCCTGCAAACTTCATGGTGTCCTTGCTTTTAATGGCTGAATAGTATTCCATTATGTAAATGTACCACAATTTCTTTATCCATTCTTTGGTTGAGAAACATCTAGATTGTTTCCTATTTCTGGCTATTAGGAATAAAGCAGCTATGAACATGGTTAAGCAAATGTCCTTGTTGTATGGTGGAGCATCTTTTAGGTGTTTGCCCCCAAGAGCAGTTTAGCTGAATGTTGAGAAAGCACCAGATTGATTTCCAAAGTGGTTGTACAAGTTTGAGCTCCCACCAACAACAGATGACTATCCTCCTTTCTCTACATTCTCACCAGCATGTGTTGTCACTTGAGTTTTTGCTCTTGACCATACTGACAAGATGGAATCTCAGAGTCCTTTTGATTTGCATTTCCCTGATCACTAAGGATATTGAGCATTTCTTTAAGTGCTTCTCCACCATTCCAGATTCTTTTGTTGAGAATTCTCTTTTTATCTCTTGTTGGTATAATGTTCTTTTGGAATGTATACACCTTACCCATGTTCATTCAAATGCTGATTTCTCTCCCCACTATCTGGTTTCAATCCAGACATTGCTTTGTGATACTTATTCTAAACATCACCTGTCTCAAGTTTGTGTAAACATGCCACCATTTGTTCTCCAATTTGTCAATTAAAACAACCAGCCACAATGTTGAGCAAAGGAAAAATAGGGTGGGACATCCTGGCTCAGAGTGGAAGGAGAGGAAGGAAGAGGAGGACAGGAAGATGTGGGAGGAGGAGCAGAAATGGCAGGAGAGGAGCTGGGCGAGCAGAGGCTGGGGAGAGGGCTTGGAATGACGTGGAGAAATGAACCGGACCTAAGATATCACTAAAAGCAAGTACAATGGGTGAATCTGAATGGAAGAAACTACACGGGCTTGGAGGTTTAGGATGGAGTAACTATTGCCCAGCATTGTGTTCTAGGTTAATTAAATAAATCCTAGTCTCTGTGTGGTGATTTGGGTATACAGTTGATTTAGGTATAACCACAGCTATAATAAAAAATATTTCAATAGTAAATATTTACTGCTTAATACACCAATCTCTGTATCCCATTTTTAATTGAATTATTTGTGTTGTTGGTGTTTAATTTCTTGATTTCTTTATATAGTCTGGACATTAGCCCTATGTTGGATGTAGGATTGGTGATCTTTTCCCAATCTGTAGACTGTCATTTTGTTCTTTTGCTTTACAGAAGGTTTTCCATTTCAATAATTTATTAGTTGTGGATCTTACATAGCCTGAGTTGTTGTTGTTCTGTTCAGAAAGGTGTTTCCTATGCCAATGAGTTCAAGGCTTTCATGCACTTTCTCCTCTGGCAAATTTAGTGTATCTGGTTTTATGTTGAGGTCTTTGATCCACTTGGACTTGAGTTTTGTATAGGGTGATAAATATGGATCTATTTGCATTTTTCTTCATGTAGACATCCAGTTAGACCAGCACCATTTGTTAAATATTCTACCCTTATTCCATTGTATGTTTTGGCTCCTGTGTCAAAAATCAGGTGTGCATAGATGTGTGGGTTTAATTCTGGGTCTTCAATTTGATTCCATTGATCAAATCCATAGCCTATTTCTATGCTAGTACCATGCATTTTTTATTACTGTTGCTCTACAGTATAGCTTGATGTCATATATGAAGCTACCTACAGAAGTGCTATTGTTGTATAGGTTTGTTTTAGCTATTCTGAGCCTATTTTTCCATATGAAGTTTAGAATTGTTCCTTCAAGGTCTGTGAAAAATTATGTTGGTATTTTGATAGGGATTGCATTAAACTTGTAGATTGCTTTTGGTAAGATGGCCATTTTTACTATGTTAATCCTACCAATGAGCATGGGAGATCTTTTATCTTCTGGTATCTTCTTCAATTTCTTTCTTCGGAAACTTGAAGTTCTTGTCATACAGGTCTTTGACTTCTTGGTTATAGTAACCCCTAGATACTGTATACTTTTGTAGCTATTGTGAAAGGTGTGGTTTCCCTAATTTCTTTCAGTCCATTGCTCAGTTGTATACAGGAAAGTTACTGATTTTTTAAATTAATCTTTGCTGAAGGAGTTTATCAGCTTCAGGAGTTCTCTGGTGGAATTTTTGGGGTAGCTTATGTATACTGTCATATCATTTGCGAATAGCAATACTTTAATTTCTTCCTGTCTGATTGATATCCCTTTGATATCCTTTAGTTATCTTATTGTTCTAGCTAAAACTTCAAGTACTATATTGAAGAGATATGGAGAAAGTTGGCAACCTTGTCTTGTCCCTGATTGTAGTGGGATGGCTTTGAGTTTCTCTCTATTTAGTTTGATGTTGGCTATTGGCCTGCTGTATATAGCCTTTATTGTGTTTAGGTATGGGCCTTGTATCCCTGATCTTTCTAAGACTTTTACCATGAAGGGGTGTTGGAGTTTATCAAAGGCTTTTCTGTATCTAATGAAATGCTCATGTGATTTTTTTTCTTTCAGTTTGTTTATATAGTGGATGAGGTTGATGGATTTTCGTGTGTTGAACCATTACTGCATTCCTGGGATGAATCCTACTTGATCATGGTGGATGATGTGTTTGATGTGTTCTTGAATTCAGTTTGCAAGTATCTTATTCAATATTTTTGCAACAATGATCATAATTGATCTGAAGTTTTCTTTCTTTGTTGAATCTTTGTATGGTTTAGGTATCAGGTTGACTATGACTTCATAGAATACATTTGGCAATGTTCCTTCTGTTTCTATTTTGTGGAGTAGTTTGAGGAGAATTGGTGTTAGCTCTTCTTTGAAAGTGTGGAAAACTCCCACACTTTCAAAGATAAAACCATCTGGCTTTGGGCTTTATTTTTATTTTATTTTATTTTGGTTTGGAGACTTTTGATGGCTGTTTCTATTTCCTCGAGGGTAATAGGGCAACATAAACTGTTTACCTGCTCTTAATTTTACTTTCGTAGGTGAAATTCATAAGAAAATCATCCATTTCCTCTCGATTTTCCAATTTTGTAAAATAGAGGCTTTGGAAGTAAGATCTAATGGTTCTTTGGATTTCCTTGATTTTATTGTTATGTCTCCCTTTTCATTTCTGAATTTGTTAATTTGAGTACTCTCTCTCTCTCTCTCTGTCTTTTAGTTAGTTTGGTTGGGGTTGTCTCTCTTGTTGATCTCAAAGAACCAACTCTTGGTTTTGTTTATTCTTTGTATTGCTCCCTTTGTTTCTAATTTATTGATTTCATCCCTGAGTTTGATTATTTCCTGCTGTCTACTCCTTTTGGGTTTGTTTACTTCTTTTTGTTTTGTTTTGTTTTTTCTAAAGCTTTCAGGTTATCTGTTAAGTTGCTAATATGTGATCTCTCCATTTTCTTTATGAAGGTGCTATGAACTTTCCTCTTTTTTTCCTTTTTAAATTTATTACAATTTATTCACTTTGTATCCCAGCTGTAGCCCCCTCCCTCATCCCTTCCCAATTCTTCCTTTCTTCTCCTTCCATGCCCCTCCTCCAGTCCACTGATAGGGGAGGACCTCCTCCCCTTCCATCTGACCCTAGCCTATCAGATCTCATCAGGACTGTCTGCATTGTCTTCCTCTGTGGCTTGGTAAAGCTGCCCTGCCCCCCTCAGGAGGAGGTGATCAAAGAGCTAGCCACTGAGTTCATGTCAGAGACAGCCCTTGTTCACCTTACAAGGATTCCTACTTGGAGGCTGAGCTGCCATGAGCTATATCTGTGGAGGAGTTCTAGGTTATCTCCATGAATGTTCCTTTGTTGGAGTATCAGTCTCAGAAAAGACTCATGAACTTTCCTCTTACACTGCTTTCATGGTGTCCCACTAGTTTGGGTAAGTTGTGGTCTCATTTTCATTGAATTCTAAAAAGTCTTTGTTTTTGTTTTTTTATTTTTCCCCTCACCCTGTGATCATTGAGTAGGAAGTTTTTAGTTTCCATGAGTGTGTAGGCTGTTTGTTGTTTCTGTTGTTATTGAGGTATAGTTTTAATCCATGGTGATCTGATAAAGAGCAATGGGTTAATTTAACTTTCATGTAATGGCCTAAGCTTGCTTTGTGACTGACTAATTTACTATATGGTCAGTTTTGGAGAAGATTCTGTATCGTGCTGAGAAAAAAAAATGCATATTCTTTTCTGTTTAGGTGAAATTTTCTGTAAACATCTATTAGGTCCATTTGATTCATGACCTCTGTTAGTTTCATTATCTCTCTTTAGCTTCTGTCTCAATGATCTATCCATTGGTAAGAGTGGGGTCTTGAAGTCTCCCGCTACTAATTTGTCGAGATCAATATGTGATGTAAGTTTTAAGAATGTTTCTTACATGAATGTAGGTGCCCTTGTATTGGGGGCATAGATTTTCAGAATTGTGATGTCCTCTTGGTGGATTTTTCTTCTGATGAGAATAATGTGTCCTCTCCATCTCTTTTGATTAATTTTGGTTGATAGTCTATTTTACTGTATATTGAATGGCTTGTCTAGTTTGCTTCTTGTGTCCATTTGCTTGGAAAACCTTTTTCCAGGTTTTACTCTGAGGTAGTGCCTATTCTTGTTGCTGAGGTGTTGCTCATGAATGCATCAGAATTTCTATCTTATTTCCACAACCATCCTGTTAGTCTGTGAGGTTTTTTTGTCTGTTTGTTTGTTTTGTTTTGGGAGAGTTAAGTTCATTGATATTAATAGATATTAGTGACCAATGATTTTTTAGTTCCTTTTATTGTGGAGTTGGTGGTGATAGTATGTTTGTGTGCTTGTTTTCTTTTGGTTTTGCTATTGTAAAGTTATCTATATCATGTGTTTTCTTAGGTATAGTTGACCTCATTGGGTTGGAATTTTCCATCTAATATCTTCTGTAGGGCTGAGGTGCAGAGATATTGTTTAAATTTAGTTTTTTCATGGAATATCTTGTTTTCTTTATGTATGGTGATTGAAAGTTTTGCTGGAGGCTGGAGAGATGGCTCAGAGGTTAAGAGCACTGTCTACTCTTCTGGAGGTTCTGAGTTCAATTCCCAACCATATGGTAGCTCACAACCATCCACAGTGAGATCTGGTGCTTGTGTAGATGATGACAGAACACTGTATACACAATAAATCTTTAAAAAGAAAAGAAAGTTTGGCTGGAAATAGTAGTCTGGGTTGGCATCTGTGCCTTCTTAGTGTATGCATGACATGGCCAGACCCTCTCTCTTTCACAGTGTCTGTTGAAAAGTCAGGTGTGATTCTGATAGTTCTACTTTTATAACTTGGCCTTTTTCTCTTGCCACTTTTAATATTTTTCTTTGTTCTGTTTTGAGTATTATGTGACAGGAAGAATTTCTATTCTGAACTCGTCTATTTGGTGTTCTGTAAGTTCTTGTATGTTTAATGGCATCTCTTTCTTTAGGTTTGAGGAAATTTTCTTCTATGATTTTCTTAAAAGTATTTTCTGAAAAAAAAGTATTTTCTGGACCATGGAGCCTGGAATCTTTTATGTTTTTTTAATCTATTCATATTATTCTTAGTTTTTGTCTTTTCATGCTGTTCTTGTTTTCTTGGATGTTTTGTGTCAGGAAATCTTTTGTTTTAATGTTTTCTTTGAAAGATGTATTGGTTTCTTCAATGGTATCTTCAATACCTTAGATTCTCTCTTCCATCTTTTGTATTCTCTTGATGATGTTGATCTTTGTGGATCCTGATCTCTAAGTTTTTCATCTCCTGGCTTTCTCAGTTTGTGGGTATTTTTATTAATTCTAATTCTTTTTTTCAGGTATTGAACAGTTTTATTCACTCCCTTCATGTGTTTGATTGTGGTTTCCTGTCTGTCCTTGATGGCCTCTGTTTGTTTGGTTGTATTTTCCTGTTTTTCTTTGAGAGATTTGTTAGTTTCCTCCTTATATGCCTCTAATAACTGCATACACATAGATTTAAAGTCATTTCCCTGTGTTTCAGCTGCCTTAAAATATCCATTTTTTTTTCTGATGAGCCATGTTGTCCTGGTTTTTGTTAATTGTGCTCTTATGCTGGCCTTTAGAGATATGGTTGTCTATAGCCTTGGCTGTTTGTTCCTTGAACCTGCACCTAAGGCTGGAACCACCACTCTCTGGTGTCTGGTGTCAGGATGAGGAGAGATATCCAGGGGAACACAAATGGGTGCTGGCATTTCAGAGGCAGCCATGCTGGGGTGGGGGTTTTGGAAGGCAGAGCATGGGCATGGGTGCCTTGAATAGCAGGGACATAGGTGTAGATACCGTGAAGGGCAAGGGGTGCATGTGCCATGAATGACAAGGGGCACCAGTACAGGTGCTTTGAAGGGCTAGGCGAGAGCATCTCAGGTGGTAGGTGAAACTGAGGGGGCATAGGTTCCTCAGGTGGTAGCTAAGGGGTAGGTGTCTTTCTCAATTGGAAATCACAGGGGATCCAGTGTCTCAGAAAGCAGCTGAGATGTGGCTTACGGCCTCCCAGACACTGTGCTACTGGGACTCAGATTTGTCTGGGCTCTGCCATCTTGGATCCGGAATCTGTATGATTTCATTGTCCACCTGGTCTCCAAAGAGGAACCAGTAGAACCATGGTTTGGAGGTTGGGATGCTGTCCCAGGAATCCTGATGCTTCCCTCAGGGGAGCAGGAGGGATCCTATGTCTGTCTGCTGGAGCAGAGGATCCCTGGACCTGGGGGCCTGCACTCTTAAAGGCTGTCCAATTGCCAGTCTCTGTTTGTTAACCCCATAGTCTCTGTGACATAACCCTTGCCACTAGGTATAATCACAGCTCTAGGCATCTTCTTCCTCTTTTTGCATTCATCTGCACCTACGTATACACAAGGGGTCCTCTATTCATCACTGTGATTTTGCTAAATCTTTTCCTAGATGATGATAGAGTATCTTTGGTGACTTCACCACTGATAGGCTGATGGATCCCATACCTGTATCTACTGAACAACCTTCTCTTTATCTTCATTCCCCTTTATAAACACCTCCTGACAAGATGTTATAAGGGAATGTCTGTTAGCTTTTCACTGTGTTCTTCCCATCACTTGTAAAGGTCATTTCTACGCATTTTCTGCCAAGTCCTCATCTGTCAGTCACATAGTTCCATCTTGTCCCTAAATATTTCTTTAATTTATCCTAGTTCATCATTTCTTCCACAGAAACTCAAGATGAGTATATGTACCTCCTAACCAGGCTTCTGCATATAGCCTTTTCATCCAACATACAGCCTGCCAACTTCCTCATTCTCAGAAACTACTTGGAAACCACAGTGATCTTCCTAAGAGGCAAGCATGATTGAGTCACCATCCCTACTGTAATTCTCATGGCAACTCTCATGGCCTGTGGCCACAATTCCCTCACTTTATGCTTCCAAAATCCCAGAGTGAAGCCGCCAGTGGCAGACACACTAGATGGAAGATGGCTGTGAAGGGTGCCACAGGCTAGCCACTACCCCTTTCATCAAGCATTGACTAAATTGATATAGCAAGTTCCTATTTAATTGTTTAGCCTTCTTATTTTCAAACTTCCCCAGTCCAGTGATTTAGTTCCAGTGTCTCAGAAACCTTTGCCCTGTGGATTAAATTGTTTCCTGACAGGATTTGATTTTCTGGTGGTCTCTGGGAGTCATGCTTGTAGTCTATGTTTCAGTTTACATTATATCAATTTCTTTTTGTTGTTGTTGTTAACTGTTTTTTTAATTTATTTATTTTTATATCAATCACAGGTTAGGTACTTTGCATCCTAGGCATAGCCCCCTCCCTCATTCCCTCCTACCCTCTCCCTCCCTCCCTCATCTCCCTCCTCCCCGCCCCCTCCAAGTCCACCAACAGG
>JAQQSO010000278.1:0-17377 GCA_028658305.1 Pachyuromys duprasi | reverse complement strand
AAGCATGACTCCCAGAGACCACCAGAAAATCAAATCCTGTCAGGAAACAATTTAATCCACAGGGCAAAGGTTTCTGAGACACTGGAACTAAATCACTGGACTGGGGAAGTTTGAAAATAAGAAGGCTAAACAATTAAATAGGAACTTGCTATATCAATTTAGTCAATGCTTGATGAAAGGGGTAGTGGCTAGCCTGTGGCACCCTTCACAGCCATCTTCCATCTAGTGTGTCTGCCACTGGCGGCTTCACTCTGGGATTTTGGAAGCATAAAGTGAGGGAATTGTGGCCACAGGCCATGAGAGTTGCCATGAGAATTACAGTAGGGATGGTGACTCAATCATGCTTGCCTCTTAGGAAGATCACTGTGGTTTCCAAGTAGTTTCTGAGAATGAGGAAGTTGGCAGGCTGTATGTTGGATGAAAAGGCTATATGCAGAAGCCTGGTTAGGAGGTACATATACTCATCTTGAGTTTCTGTGGAAGAAATGATGAACTAGGATAAATTAAAGAAATATTTAGGGACAAGATGGAACTATGTGACTGACAGATGAGGACTTGGCAGAAAATGCGTAGAAATGACCTTTACAAGTGATGGGAAGAACACAGTGAAAAGCTAACAGACATTCCCTTATAACATCTTGTCAGGAGGTGTTTATAAAGGGGAATGAAGATAAAGAGAAGGTTGTTCAGTAGATACAGGTATGGGATCCATCAGCCTATCAGTGGTGAAGTCACCAAAGATACTCTATCATCATCTAGGAAAAGATTTAGCAAAATCACAGTGATGAATAGAGGACCCCTTGTGTATACGTAGGTGCAGATGAATGCAAAAAGAGGAAGAAGATGCCTAGAGCTGTGATTATACCTAGTGGCAAGGGTTATGTCACAGAGACTATGGGGTTAACAAACAGAGACTGGCAATTGGACAGCCTTTAAGAGTGCAGGCCCCCAGGTCCAGGGATCCTCTGCTCCAGCAGACAGACATAGGATCCCTCCTGCTCCCCTGAGGGAAGCATCAGGATTCCTGGGACAGCATCCCAACCTCCAAACCATGGTTCTACTGGTTCCTCTTTGGAGACCAGGTGGACAATGAAATCATACAGATTCCGGATCCAAGATGGCAGAGCCCAGACAAATCTGAGTCCCAGTAGCACAGTGTCTGGGAGGCCGTAAGCCACATCTCAGCTGCTTTCTGAGACACTGGATCCCCTGTGATTTCCAATTGAGAAAGACACCTACCCCTTAGCTACCACCTGAGGAACCTATGCCCCCTCAGTTTCACCTACCACCTGAGATGCTCTCGCCTAGCCCTTCAAAGCACCTGTACTGGTGCCCCTTGTCATTCATGGCACATGCACCCCTTGCCCTTCACGGTATCTACACCTATGTCCCTGCTATTCAAGGCACCCATGCCCATGCTCTGCCTTCCAAAACCCCCACCCCAGCATGGCTGCCTCTGAAATGCCAGCACCCATTTGTGTTCCCCTGGATATCTCTCCTCATCCTGACACCAGACACCAGAGAGTGGTGGTTCCAGCCTTAGGTGCAGGTTCAAGGAACAAACAGCCAAGGCTATAGACAACCATATCTCTAAAGGCCAGCATAAGAGCACAATTAACAAAAACCAGGACAACATGGCTCATCAGAAAAAAAAATGGATATTTTAAGGCAGCTGAAACACAGGGAAATGACTTTAAATCTATGTGTATGCAGTTATTAGAGGCATATAAGGAGGAAACTAACAAATCTCTCAAAGAAAAACAGGAAAATACAACCAAACAAACAGAGGCCATCAAGGACAGACAGGAAACCACAATCAAACACATGAAGGGAGTGAATAAAACTGTTCAATACCTGAAAAAAAGAATTAGAATTAATAAAAATACCCACAAACTGAGAAAGCCAGGAGATGAAAAACTTAGAGATCAGGATCCACAAAGATCAACATCATCAAGAGAATACAAAAGATGGAAGAGAGAATCTAAGGTATTGAAGATACCATTGAAGAAACCAATACATCTTTCAAAGAAAACATTAAAACAAAAGATTTCCTGACACAAAACATCCAAGAAAACAAGAACAGCATGAAAAGACAAAAACTAAGAATAATATGAATAGATTAAAAAAACATAAAAGATTCCAGGCTCCATGGTCCAGAAAATACTTTTTTTTCAGAAAATACTTTTAAGAAAATCATAGAAGAAAATTTCCTCAAACCTAAAGAAAGAGATGCCATTAAACATACAAGAACTTACAGAACACCAAATAGACGAGTTCAGAATAGAAATTCTTCCTGTCACATAATACTCAAAACAGAACAAAGAAAAATATTAAAAGTGGCAAGAGAAAAAGGCCAAGTTATAAAAGTAGAACTATCAGAATCACACCTGACTTTTCAACAGACACTGTGAAAGAGAGAGGGTCTGGCCATGTCATGCATACACTAAGAAGGCACAGATGCCAACCCAGACTACTATTTCCAGCCAAACTTTCTTTTCTTTTTAAAGATTTATTGTGTATACAGTGTTCTGTCATCATCTACACAAGCACCAGATCTCACTGTGGATGGTTGTGAGCTACCATATGGTTGGGAATTGAACTCAGAACCTCCAGAAGAGTAGACAGTGCTCTTAACCTCTGAGCCATCTCTCCAGCCTCCAGCAAAACTTTCAATCACCATACATAAAGAAAACAAGATATTCCATGAAAAAACTAAATTTAAACAATATCTCTGCACCTCAGCCCTACAGAAGATATTAGATGGAAAATTCCAACCCAATGAGGTCAACTATACCTAAGAAAACACATGATATAGATAACTTTACAATAGCAAAACCAAAAGAAAACAAGCACACAAACATACTATCACCACCAACTCCACAATAAAAGGAACTAAAAAATCATTGGTCACTAATATCTATTAATATCAATGAACTTAACTCTCCCAAAACAAAACAAACAAACAGACAAAAAAACCTCACAGACTAACAGGATGGTTGTGGAAATAAGATAGAAATTCTGATGCATTCATGAGCAACACCTCAGCAACAAGAATAGGCACTACCTCAGAGTAAAACCTGGAAAAAGGTTTTCCAAGCAAATGGACACAAGAAGCAAACTAGACAAGCCATTCAATATACAGTAAAATAGACTATCAACCAAAATTAATCAAAAGAGATGGAGAGGACACATTATTCTCATCAGAAGAAAAATCCACCAAGAGGACATCACAATTCTGAAAATCTATGCCCCCAATACAAGGGCACCTACATTCATGTAAGAAACATTCTTAAAACTTACATCACATATTGATCTCGACAAATTAGTAGCGGGAGACTTCAAGACCCCACTCTTACCAATGGATAGATCATTGAGACAGAAGCTAAAGAGAGATAATGAAACTAACAGAGGTCATGAATCAAATGGACCTAATAGATGTTTACAGAAAATTTCACCTAAACAGAAAAGAATATGCATTTTTTTTTCTCAGCACGATACAGAATCTTCTCCAAAACTGACCATATAGTAAATTAGTCAGTCACAAAGCAAGCTTAGGCCATTACATGAAAGTTAAATTAACCCATTGCTCTTTATCAGATCACCATGGATTAAAACTATACCTCAATAACAACAGAAACAACAAACAGCCTACACACTCATGGAAACTAAAAACTTCCTACTCAATGATCACAGGGTGAGGGGAAAAATAAAAAAACAAAAACAAAGACTTTTTAGAATTCAATGAAAATGAGACCACAACTTACCCAAACTAGTGGGACACCATGAAAGCAGTGTAAGAGGAAAGTTCATGAGTCTTTTCTGAGACTGATACTCCAACAAAGGAACATTCATGGAGATAACCTAGAACTCCTCCACAGATATAGCTCATGGCAGCTCAGCCTCCAAGTAGGAATCCTTGTAAGGTGAACAAGGGCTGTCTCTGACATGAACTCAGTGGCTAGCTCTTTGATCACCTCCTCCTGAGGGGGGCAGGGCAGCTTTACCAAGCCACAGAGGAAGACAATGCAGACAGTCCTGATGAGATCTGATAGGCTAGGGTCAGATGGAAGGGGAGGAGGTCCTCCCCTATCAGTGGACTGGAGGAGGGGCATGGAAGGAGAAGAAAGGAAGAATTGGGAAGGGATGAGGGAGGGGGCTACAGCTGGGATACAAAGTGAATAAATTGTAATAAATTTAAAAAGGAAAAAAAGAGGAAAGTTCATAGCACCTTCATAAAGAAAATGGAGAGATCACATATTAGCAACTTAACAGATAACCTGAAAGCTTTAGAAAAAACAAAACAAAACAAAAAGAAGTAAACAAACCCAAAAGGAGTAGACAGCAGGAAATAATCAAACTCAGGGATGAAATCAATAAATTAGAAACAAAGGGAGCAATACAAAGAATAAACAAAACCAAGAGTTGGTTCTTTGAGATCAACAAGAGAGACAACCCCAACCAAACTAACTAAAAGACAGAGAGAGAGAGAGAGAGTACTCAAATTAACAAATTCAGAAATGAAAAGGGAGACATAACAATAAAATCAAGGAAATCCAAAGAACCATTAGATCTTACTTCCAAAGCCTCTATTTTACAAAATTGGAAAATCGAGAGGAAATGGATGATTTTCTTATGAATTTCACCTACGAAAGTAAAATTAAGAGCAGGTAAACAGTTTATGTTGCCCTATTACCCTCGAGGAAATAGAAACAGCCATCAAAAGTCTCCAAACCAAAATAAAATAAAATAAAAATAAAGCCCAAAGCCAGATGGTTTTATCTTTGAAAGTGTGGGAGTTTTCCACACTTTCAAAGAAGAGCTAACACCAATTCTCCTCAAACTACTCCACAAAATAGAAACAGAAGGAACATTGCCAAATGTATTCTATGAAGTCATAGTCAACCTGATACCTAAACCATACAAAGATTCAACAAAGAAAGAAAACTTCAGATCAATTATGATCATTGTTGCAAAAATATTGAATAAGATACTTGCAAACTGAATTCAAGAACACATCAAACACATCATCCACCATGATCAAGTAGGATTCATCCCAGGAATGCAGTAATGGTTCAACACACGAAAATCCATCAACCTCATCCACTATATAAACAAACTGAAAGAAAAAAAATCACATGAGCATTTCATTAGATACAGAAAAGCCTTTGATAAACTCCAACACCCCTTCATGGTAAAAGTCTTAGAAAGATCAGGGATACAAGGCCCATACCTAAACACAATAAAGGCTATATACAGCAGGCCAATAGCCAACATCAAACTAAATAGAGAGAAACTCAAAGCCATCCCACTACAATCAGGGACAAGACAAGGTTGCCAACTTTCTCCATATCTCTTCAATATAGTACTTGAAGTTTTAGCTAGAACAATAAGATAACTAAAGGATATCAAAGGGATATCAATCAGACAGGAAGAAATTAAAGTATTGCTATTCGCAAATGATATGACAGTATACATAAGCTACCCCAAAAATTCCACCAGAGAACTCCTGAAGCTGATAAACTCCTTCAGCAAAGATTAATTTAAAAAATCAGTAACTTTCCTGTATACAACTGAGCAATGGACTGAAAGAAATTAGGGAAACCACACCTTTCACAATAGCTACAAAAGTATACAGTATCTAGGGGTTACTATAACCAAGAAGTCAAAGACCTGTATGACAAGAACTTCAAGTTTCCGAAGAAAGAAATTGAAGAAGATACCAGAAGATAAAAGATCTCCCATGCTCATTGGTAGGATTAACATAGTAAAAATGGCCATCTTACCAAAAGCAATCTACAAGTTTAATGCAATCCCTATCAAAATACCAACATAATTTTTCACAGACCTTGAAGGAACAATTCTAAACTTCATATGGAAAAATAGGCTCAGAATAGCTAAAACAAACCTATACAACAATAGCACTTCTGTAGGTAGCTTCATATATGACATCAAGCTATACTGTAGAGCAACAGTAATAAAAAATGCATGGTACTAGCATAGAAATAGGCTATGGATTTGATCAATGGAATCAAATTGAAGACCCAGAATTAAACCCACACATCTATGCACACCTGATTTTTGACACAGGAGCCAAAACATACAATGGAATAAGGGTAGAATATTTAACAAATGGTGCTGGTCTAACTGGATGTCTACATGAAGAAAAATGCAAATAGATCCATATTTATCACCCTATACAAAACTCAAGTCCAAGTGGATCAAAGACCTCAACATAAAACCAGATACACTAAATTTGCCAGAGGAGAAAGTGCATGAAAGCCTTGAACTCATTGGCATAGGAAACACCTTTCTGAACAGAACAACAACAACTCAGGCTATGTAAGATCCACAACTAATAAATTATTGAAATGGAAAACCTTCTGTAAAGCAAAAGAACAAAATGACAGTCTACAGATTGGGAAAAGATCACCAATCCTACATCCAACATAGGGCTAATGTCCAGACTATATAAAGAAATCAAGAAATTAAACACCAACAACACAAATAATTCAATTAAAAATGGGATACAGAGATTGGTGTATTAAGCAGTAAATATTTACTATTGAAATATTTTTTATTATAGCTGTGGTTATACCTAAATCAACTGTATACCCAAATCACCACACAGAGACTAGGATTTATTTAATTAACCTAGAACACAATGCTGGGCAATAGTTACTCCATCCTAAACCTCCAAGCCCGTGTAGTTTCTTCCATTCAGATTCACCCATTGTACTTGCTTTTAGTGATATCTTAGGTCCGGTTCATTTCTCCACGTCATTCCAAGCCCTCTCCCCAGCCTCTGCTCGCCCAGCTCCTCTCCTGCCATTTCTGCTCCTCCTCCCACATCTTCCTGTCCTCCTCTTCCTTCCTCTCCTTCCACTCTGAGCCAGGATGTCCCACCCTATTTTTCCTTTGCTCAACATTGTGGCTGGTTGTTTTAATTGACAAATTGGAGAACAAATGGTGGCATGTTTACACAAACTTGAGACAGGTGATGTTTAGAATAAGTATCACAAAGCAATGTCTGGATTGAAACCAGATAGTGGGGAGAGAAATCAGCATTTGAATGAACATGGGTAAGGTGTATACATTCCAAAAGAACATTATACCAACAAGAGATAAAAAGAGAATTCTCAACAAAAGAATCTGGAATGGTGGAGAAGCACTTAAAGAAATGCTCAATATCCTTAGTGATCAGGGAAATGCAAATCAAAAGGACTCTGAGATTCCATCTTGTCAGTATGGTCAAGAGCAAAAACTCAAGTGACAACACATGCTGGTGAGAATGTAGAGAAAGGAGGATAGTCATCTGTTGTTGGTGGGAGCTCAAACTTGTACAACCACTTTGGAAATCAATCTGGTGCTTTCTCAACATTCAGCTAAACTGCTCTTGGGGGCAAACACCTAAAAGATGCTCCACCATACAACAAGGACATTTGCTTAACCATGTTCATAGCTGCTTTATTCCTAATAGCCAGAAATAGGAAACAATCTAGATGTTTCTCAACCAAAGAATGGATAAAGAAATTGTGGTACATTTACATAATGGAATACTATTCAGCCATTAAAAGCAAGGACACCATGAAGTTTGCAGGCAAATGAATGGAACTAGAAAAGATCATCCTGAGGGAGGTAACACAGACCCAGAAAGACAACATCATATGTACTCACTTATCAGTTGATATTAGTCATATAGAACAGGATACACATACTCCAATGTACCAACCCCAAGAAGTTAAGTTCACTGGACATCTTAGGCTTCAGGACAGCCCACTAGTTAGAGAAATGCAGTAAATCTCTGACATAAACTATGCTGCCTTCTTTTTGATCACTTCCCCCTGATGGGACTTCCCTACAAGGCCACATGGAGAAAGATGAACTCAGTCATCATGTTAAATAGATAAGCTGGGGTGTCTGGGTAGGGGGACACCCCTATTCTGAAGAATAGGGAAGAAGGGATTTGGGAACAAGGAAGGGACTGGGAGGAGAAGAGGGAGGGGCCTATGACCGAGATGTAAATTGACATACACACATACATACACACACACTCCAGAGCCTTGCAATAGTTTAATGTCTAGGCTGGCCTATTAGTAAGTAGAAGAGTTAAAACTTTATACCTGATCCTGGAATCTAATGCACAAGTCATAAAAGTCTAGCTACAAGTTTCTTTGTCAGAAGAGACTCCAGGGGACATAACTCTTAGAGCAGTAAGATTCTTAGTGCATTCCACTTCCTCTTTGCTAGGAATGCACACACTAAGAACTAATCTTCATCTTCTGACTAATTGCTCAGCACTTTTTGAGCTTTACATTCATGCCTCTACATCTCTCATCCAAGAAGTCTTGAGGGATGCCTTGAGATTTTCATAAAGTCAGTCAAAATGCTTAGGTAAATAGAAGATAATCTGCATGCTGTTATTATGGAGGAAGCACACTAGTGGGTGGGTAGAGATCACAATACGTTCCTGTTTTCTAATGTAATTGCTGTTGTATGTTGTGCAAAGGAAATGGCCATTTACAGCATCCTAAGGTAAGGATAATGACATTTGGGAGCTGTCATTTTCTTAGAAACTGTGCATGTAGTTTATGGCCGCTTTTCCCACATGAAGGTTGTCAGAAAGCAGAGATGACACAGTGATTTCTTGTGGTTCACTCTCAGGCAATCTTCTGATCCCTCCTCAGTTGATAAGAGATGAAGGAGTGGATCCTTTATTGCATTTTTTGGAAAGAGAGGAAAGATTGCATCCCTTTATGACATCTGTCAACTTGAAAGAGCAATGAATCACAGTCAAATGGCATTTTATATTTAGTAATTCATTTCCCCTTCTGATCAAGATGACAAATCTTGTGCAAAATAGTTCTCCGTGACTCACATCAGCTTTTAAGATGTTGGTAACAAAGTTTGATGAATCTTTATCAACTGAATTTTAGGGGTATACACAATTTATCTCAGCTATTAATAAGATATGCAGCCTTCCTCTGCTTCCGAGCATAATTATTATTTCTTTCCCTCTGCATACCTCTTACAACAGGGGAGATGTGTTTTAGACTTGACAGAGCCCCCATGAGCCATGTCAAAGGCAATGCTTCTAGATTTTAGCACATGAAGGTATATCAGGACGGATTCTTTGTGTAAGACAAAAGTGTGACACACAGAAAAAAATGGATGTAAAATAGCACGATAAAATAATTATGTTTCTATATTAATAATTCATTTATATTAAAATTTATACAATGCAAATTACAAAAGGTTGGAGAAATGTTAATCATTCAGAAGGTCCTGGGTTGCCCTATTGTAGTTTCCTTGGGCTACAGTCTAGATTTTATATGTTTACCTCTTCAGACTCGCTGTACTAAATCTAGCCTCTGTACTTAATTATTAACTTGTATTTTCAACTGACAGTCAGGAAATGTGTTAGGCACTAAGGTAGGAATCTGAATAAAGCCTAGTCCCTTGTTCACAAGGAACTTACAAATCCCCAAGAGAGTCAATTATATGAACAATTTCACATAGGGTTTCTGGAAGTGTGAGACCATAGAACAAGAGTCTTGACAACTTTGTGTGTGTCCATCCACAGACATCACAGAGGCCCTTCATTTGATTTTCAGTACAGAACAGGAATCAACTAAAGTAGAGAGTCAGGATGATGTGGCCTGAGTTAGAACCTGAAGTTAGGGAACTTGGGAGGTTGTGTTTGCCAGTGTGACCTTCAGGTTTTCAATATGTAATATGGACGTGAAAATGGCACTCATGCTCTGTAGTAGTTGCAAGACTGAGTGAAAAGAAACTGTGTGTAGAGGACTCAGAAGTGGGGTCAGAGGACACTCATGTTAAAGGCCTGCTTCTAAATGAAGAAATAAGGGCCAGTTCCAGGCTAGACACCTAGTCTTTGATATGTTCTGGCAAGCATAGCTGAAGAAATGATTGGACTTGAATCCCAATTATGAGACACATCACCACCACTTCCCCATGACAGACGGAGAGCCACCCTTTTTTCTGTTTATAGATACTTGCATGCTGCCACACTGTGAGATGGGTTGTTTTTCAGCTGTGATTTTATCTTTGTCCCTCCTTGGTCCCTGTGTCAGTAAGAAGTGCATTCAGTGCCACCTTAGAGACAATTCAGATAACAGGAGTTTCACTACCTAAGGAGCTACTCGTTTTGAATGCAACTTGCACTGGCAGCCATTAAAGGACCCAGCCTCCTCCATGTCCTTGTTTGGTGTTGCCACTTATGTAGGAAGAGGGAAAGGTACATGCGTTAACCTGTGATTGAAGGAAACGTAGGAGAAGATCAACTTATAGAGAAAAGTTTCACTTTTTCTTATGAATTCAGAAATGCCTGTCCAGGATCAGTTGTCTATCACTAGAGCCGATGAGGACATCTCATGTCATGGTTGAAGAGTGGGTGGAACAAAGCAACAGAATTCAAAGGATCAAATGAGATTGAGACCCCCACAAATCCTTTCAAGGACAGGAAGGCCTCCCACTAGGCCACAGTTCTGAAATATTCTGAAACTACTTTTTTTTCCATTTTTAAATGTATTATAATTTATTCACTTTGTATCCCAGCTGTAGCCCCCTCCCATGTCCCTTCCCAATCCTGCCCTCCTTTCTGCTTTTCCTCCCCTGCTCCTCTCCTAGTCCACTGATAGGGGAGGTCAACTGTTTCTTAATGGGTAAGCTGGAGAGTAAGCCTTCAACGTGTGGGCGCCTGGGGACATTCAGACATAGACAGCAGTCATGTAGAAACAATTGGTGAATGAAGAGCTAGCTGCAGGGCATGCTATTCAGACTCTTGAGTTCCAATGTAAGGGGAGAGGCTGTAGCTGGAAACTGTGATCAGGACATACTGTATGAGAGAAAAATCTATTTTAAATAAATAAACATATATTCCAAAAATTTGTGGCATAGCCCTGTAATTTTCTTCTCTATGAAAACTGAGTAAATATTGACTACTTGGACATAAAAGACATTTTCCTAAACATTATTAGTTGACAAATTAAATTACTTTTTAAGATCTTATTTTTCTACAGAATTGAGCCTAACTGGTGTTCCAGTGTGGTCAGGTTGCTGTGTGAAGTCCGATAAGGAAGCTCAGTGCAGCCACCAAAGGCCACCACACTCTCTCTGGTGTCTCTTAGGACCTGCACAGAGATCTGATTTGCAATGCACATACATCAGCCTTTCACAGCCTTCTTGCTTTGAGTCCCCTTTTAGAGTCTGCATGCCTCTCCCCTCCCTAACCCTGCAGCATCTGCTATATGTCCCCCTGCTTTCCCCCTTTCTGCTCCTCATTTACTTTCCTTTTCTTGCCTCTGGCTGGTACATCTCCTCTTTGCCCTCATTCCTTGCATTGGGATTTTCTTTATCTGGTCTGACTCATTATCAACCCCACTAGTAACCAATCTGGCAAATACTTCCCTTTAATTGTGAGAAACATTGAAACAAAGAGTAAAACCAAGAAGCGTGGGATTAAAATAAATCTCTCCATAGCTATAATATTCATGTAAGGCACAGGCTGATAATGAGTTCTAACAACTAAGGGTTACCAAGAATAATTGTCTTTCCGTACACTGTCTGTCCAAACTGAGGGAACTCTTACAAAGTAAAGCTGATATACCAAGTTGTCTTCATGTCCCCTTCCTGCTTTGGAACAGAATCTACTGAGCCTGTCATCACAGAGGACATAAGGGTTAGGATGGCAGTAGCTTTTCTCTGCTGCTGGAGATGCTCAATAAAGTACATGTCCCCAGCACATAGAGAAACAGCCCCTGGCACAAAAATAATGTTGGAGAAAAGCTGGAAATGACCCAAGAAATGGTCATAGACTTCTCACTGCAGACTCAAGCTCTTGTATCCTCCCATTCTGGCCAGAAAGTTGGTTCATTTTCAAGTCACTCTCATCAGAAACCTATTGACATGTCAAGAAAGCTACCCTAAGATTGCTGAGAACTAATGCTCTTCATGAACGATGTTTATAGTCCACATTTCCAGCACTAAACATGTACGATTAAAAAACACTGGGGGAAATATTTTTAAGAGCAAAGTAGTTCCTGCCACAGCTTCTTCGGGGCCTTTCAAATTGGAAGCCTCACCGAGGAAGGGCGAGGCTGGCTGTACTGACTTCGCTGTGGCTGTTACAGGGAACTGACGTCATTGCTGTTGACTTTGGAACTTGTCCCAGGCTCTGAGAAGCAGAGATGGTTTCCACCAAGAAATTCCCTGGCACTACAAGTGACCGCAGGCAGCAGTTGCCTTTCTGGACAGAAGTTTGGAGAGAATCAATTCATCTACAAATACAGTCAGAAGTAACGGAAGTTTTAGGGCAGTAGACCCAGCCTTGGCAGCCTCAACAACCTGGATTTGAACATGCCTAGCAATAAACTAATGAAAGGAAAGAGTAATGATGAAAAACAGGAAAAGGAGGCACAATGACTATGCTGGAAAGAGAGGCAAGGAAAGGGACCTGAGCTCATGATGGATAGTAAGATGAGTTTCAGATTTAAATGTAATTAAGCAGTCAAGGCAAAATTTCAGCTCTTGTCTTTCTAGATGGACTGATAAATTGTTAATTTGTATATATATATATAAATATATACATACATATATTATATATAATATTGGTGGTATATATATTATATATAATATATATGTATATATGTGTATATATATATATCACCATTGCCCAAAGGGACTAACCTGGTTCCTACCAGATGATCTGCTCCTGGACACAGTCTTCTCATCACAGATAATTGTTCTTATTTTGTGGATGGTGTATCCTGAAGGATTTGCTGTTCCCGGAGTCCGAGGTGACTGGGGTTTAAGGTAATGACTTGTTTTTGTTCCTTCAGCCTTGAATGAAGATGAGGCAGACAGGGCAAGCAGACTCTCCTCAGTGATAATCATGTCTGTGCAAGGTAAAGCAGGAATTACAAGTCAGAAGCTCCAGGCCATCACAGTGTTTAGTTAACTTATGATCCCAAGTGAGGAATCAATGCACTTTCGCAAAGTCGCGTCTAAGAGTCTGTTACAGGATTAGAGGTGAGAAGGCAGCTGGGCAGAGGGTGCCTGGGATCTAGTTCACGTAGCTTAGTAAAAGACTGCTTTAGACAGAAGAAGCTCAAGTCAGGCTTGTTGTCACACACCTTTGATGCCAGCACTTGGGAAGCAGAGGCAGATGGATCTCAGCGAGATCTAGTCCAGCCTGGTCTACATAAAAAATAGGAATATACAGTGAGACCCTGCCTCAAAAAAATATAGGCATGGAGTGTACAGAGCCATCTACTCTATTACTGTTGCAGATAGAACAATGAAGAATGAAGCTGTCTCATGGGAACAGGCACAATAAAAGCAGAAACACAGAGGCTGACACCATCAACAAAGCTTCTGAGTCTGGGTATGTCCACGGCTGGATTTTCTCCGGTACCCATTGGACCTTCTCATCTTATTCTGGAGAAATCCTCTCTACGTGCAATGCATTAAGCCAGCTGGCAGGCAGGATGAGCCCTGCCCTTTCTGAACCGGCATCCTTCTGCCTCCCATGGAAATCATGGAGTTGAAGAGTCTAAAAGGGGGGCAGAGCCCTGAGACTCTATGATAAATAACAAAAACTCCGAGGGTGTGTCCGTTCTGGTGGGATCTGACCAAATCGATAGCCAGGAAGGTTTCCAGAAGTCAAATCAACTAGCTCATTTCAGATTTGTGGTCACAAAGAACTAGCATTGGCAGATATTGGTCCCTGGCTGCACAAATCCTCAGACAGCTGAGCCAACACAACAAGGTTGCTAAGTGATGGCTGGGGGCCTGTAGGCACGCCCTTCACAAGGCCTCTTCAAATTGGTTAGTAAAAGAAAAGGGCAGACCTTTACATGACTGAATGGTCAGGCTAGGCAGACTGAGGAAGGAACCCTCTGACCTGGGCAGACAACTGAGCACAAGCTACCGGCCCCAGGAAAGCCGTGCACACAAGCCTGTTCTCTTTCTCTCTGTACAAAGGTGGAGGCACCTCAGCTCTGTTCTTTGCCTGTCTCTTCTCACTGTCATCTATTGTATGTCACAGTGAGTTCTTTATGGATTCTATAAGTTAAAAGACCATGGAAAATACCCCTGATGATAACTGAGAGGGGTCCAGTCAGGAAACGGAGGTGTGAACTGAAGGTGGTAACCCAAGGCATTTTTTTCATTGTTTTTGTGGGTATGAAATGGGTCCAATTCACTAATATAGAGGATAGTTCCCTTTGTAGAGGAAGGGGCATTTGATATTTATGGGAGGCAATATGCAGGAGCATACAGGGTGGGCAAGAGAGTGTAGCGGCAAGTACTCTTCTATTTCCCTTTGTTAGGTTCATGCACTCACCTCCTGGTTCCATGTTCACATTGACCCTGTCAATTAGAGTTTATTAGTTACAGTGGGTTTTGGTTATCCATGGCTGTGTAACAGATGGTCCCCAAAGTTTGAAGCTTAAAACAATTATTTATATATTCCATCCCATCATTGGTGTTTGTCTGGACCCAGCTTCTCCCTATTGCAGGGGTGTGTGCATTCACGCTGCTGAGGAGGGTCAGGGTCTGGGAGGCACAGAATGCCTCCAAGAGAGTGAAAAAGAGGCTGTGAGGTCTCTTGAGCCTTAATCTCCAGTATGGCGTCTTGTTATACATAATGTTATATCCATAACGTGGTGTGCATGGCACCACATTATGATAGGCAAATGCATTACACTGAGCTCAGATTCAGTGAGAGGGGTCACAGGCTTCTCCTCCTAATGGGAGAGACACTGTGAGTAGATAATGGAGAGAGGGAAATGTTGGCAAACCTCTCTATAGATAATCACCTACACATTACCTCTTGACTATCAATACTCACATTCCTCATGTATGCCTGTGCAAAATGCCTTTAGTTTTCTCTACCCAGGCCTTGAAAAATCTCATCAAATCCTGGCATCAAGCTGAGGCTTTAAGTGCAAAATCCTGTTGCTTAGTGAGGCTTGGATACAGATAATGTGCTTGAAGCTTGATTCCTTGAAAGTAACTCTTTAGGTGCAGTTCCTAGTGATCCAGAGGTCCAAAAACTATGACAAAGCTCTTCACTCATATACCAAGTACAAATGATGCCACAGGCCCACATAACTGTACAGTGCTTTTCATAAAAGAGCAAAGGGTAAACATGGAGAGTCTTTAGCAATCACTACCCAGGAGTGAGTAACCTTTACCCCACCTTAGGTACTTAGTGTAATAACCATATATTCATGCATTGTTTGTTAATCTGCTGTCTGTCTAGGTTCTATTGGGTAGTTCTGCGCCATAGGCAGATGTGATGTGATGTGATGTGTCTGACGTGATGGATTATCTTGCCATCCTGACTGGGTTGAGTGTTACATAAGATCATTCTTCTGGGTGTATCCATGAGACTCTTCCCAGAGATAACTGGCACATGGACAATAATACAGCAAGATAAAACCTACCCTGTATGTGGTTAGCATTAACCAATAGGCTGTGGCCCAGATGGAATAAAAGCTAAAGGAAGGGGGAAGGTGGAAAAGGTGGAAACTCACCTCCTTGTTCATTTGCTACCTCTGCCTTTGTCTCTCTGTGCCTAATCTTTACTATTATGACATGAATTACTCTCCTTTGCCACTCCTTCCTACCTGGCTGGACAGAAGCCTCTGAAACTGTACACAAGAATAGATCTTTCTACCCTTAAGCTGTATCTTGTCAGATATTTGATCACAGCAGCAAGTAAAGCAGCTAATAGACATGATGAACTCCCAGCCAATAAATTGGAATTTCAATTTTCTATAAAACAATACAAAATGTCAATTTTTAAATCCTTATAAATTGAGAGAGAGAGAGAGAGAGAGAGAAAGAGAGAGAGAGAGAGAGAGAGAGAGAGAGAGAGAGAGAGAGAGAGAGAGACCATGGACAAGGTTGGTACTTTTTAGTGCATTTCATGACGCTTTTAAATGATTTTTAAATGAAGAATCTCTGTATATTTATTTTGTACTTGATTCTGCAATCAGTTTTTGGATAATTTTTCTTCGAAAGTGTGTATAGGACCCCAGATGGGCACAGGAATCAAGCAAATCTGTTTGCAGTGCCTAGAACTTAGCTTCTGAAAGTGACAGGATTTCTCATTGTTTGAGAGGGCAGTTGTAGGATTTAGGCTGGTCCTACAATATTTAATATGGCTTTACATTCTGAACCTCAGGAAAGAAGATAAATATGAGACTTCCTGGGCTTTTCTCTTGTGTAGTCTCATAATTTGTTTTCAAGTCCAAGTTCCTTTACATGGTGGCTTGCTACTTAGTATGGGAATGGAGAATGATAGAATCCTGAATGCTTAGACTATAAGTCACTTCCATGGTATTCTTCTGGTAATTAAGGTCACAGAAACATCCTAGATTTAAGAGAGGGAACACTAATATAACTCTTTTTTAAAAATAATTTTTTAGGTTATTTACTTTGTATCCCAGCTGTAGCCCCCTCCCTTCTTCCCTCCCTATCCTACCTTCCCTCCCTCGTCTCCTCCCATGCCTCTTTCCAAGTCCATTGATAGGGGAGGACCTCCTCCCCTTCCAACTAACCCTAGCTTATCAGGTATCTTCAGGACTGGCTGCAATGTCCTCCTCTGTGGCCTGGCAAGGCTGCTCCTCCCTCTGGGTGGGGGTGGGGGTCAAAGAGCTAGACATTGAGTTCCCTTATTAGGGAAGACACTTGGATACTGAGGTACAATGGGTTACATCTGAGCAGGGGTTCTAGGTTCTATCCATACATGGTCCTTGGTTGGAGAAACAGTCTTATAAATGACCCCTGTGCCCTGTCCTTTCCAGGTCATACTAACTCCCCCTTCTTTCATATGATTCCCTGCACTCTGCCCAATGTTTGGTTGTGTCTCAGCTTCTGTTTTGATATAACTCTTTTTTTAAATTTATTTATTTTTATCTCAATCACAGGTTAGGTACTTTGAATCCCAGGCGTAGCCCCCTCTCTCATTCCCTCCTACCTTCCCACTCCCTCCCTCATCTCCCTCCTCCCTGCCCCCTCCAAGTCCACCAACAGGGGAGGACCTCCTTCCCTTCCATCCAACCCCAGCTTATCCTTTCTCCTCAGGGCTGGCTGCAATGTCCTCCCCTGGGATCTAGCCAGTCTGTCACTCCCCAGCTTGTATGGGGGAGGGTCAAAGAGTCAGCCATCAAGATCATGACTGAAACAGTCCCTGTTTCCCTGAGTAGGGGCTTCAGTCCTACACTGAGCTATCATGGGCCCCATCTGTGCGGGAGTTCCAGGCCACATCCACACATGGTCCTTGATTGTAGAAACTGTCTCATACAAGACCCCTGTGCCCTGCTCAGTTTGGTCTTTGTGGAGCTCTTGT
>JAQQSO010000277.1:20623-41345 GCA_028658305.1 Pachyuromys duprasi | reverse complement strand
AGTTAATTTCTTCTCCATTTCTTTGAGGGCCTTGTTCATTTCCTCTTTTTGTCTCTCCTCTTGTTCCTCCAATATCTGCATAATCAACGCTTTAATATAATTTTCCTGTGTCTCCGCTGAATTAAAAACTCCACTGCTTTTGGGTGTTTCCAGTGGGGACATGGTGTCCTGATTTTTGTTGGGTGAGTTCTTTCGCCGATTTCTGGGCATTTGTTTATATAAAATCAGGGAGCTGTTTGTGCTTTAAGGCTGTACTTCAGTCTGAATCTGTCAATCTCTTGTGTCAGGATTATTCTTCAAGAAGATCACGGATTTCCGGTGGTTTGTGGCTTGTTGCTAAGGGCTCTCCCCTGGAATGGAGATTTGTCGCCTCCTTGTGTGCCAGGGGCTGTGCACCACGGTCTGAGATGATATTTGGGGCACACACAGTGGGTTGGGGTTTGTTTGCATCCGCTGTATGCAGGGCTGTCAGAAATGGTGCCTGAGGACTTCTCTGTCTGGCCAGTGGACAGACACCGGAACTGGGGTTTTTGCTGGCGGATGCGTTCAGCTTTGGCCCTCAGTGTGCGGTCTGGTCAAGATGGTCCCAGGATCCTCTTAGCTGTGGGTTGATGCAGAACTCGGGATCCTCCAAGATCCGCTGGTGGACTCACACACTGACTGAGTTTTTGCTGGTGGAAGTTTTCGGCCCACGCCCCCGCAGTGTGGGGACTGGTCAAAATGTTCCCCCAATCCACTCAGTCTGTGGTGGTTCCCGTGATCGGTTTGTGCCCACCGCACACCCGTGGGTTGAGGCAGAACTCGGGATCCTCCCAGGTCTGCCTGCGGACTCACACACTGACTGAGATTTTGCTGGCGGAATCGTTAGGCTTGCGCCCCGGCAATGTGAGGACTGGTCAAAAAGGTCCCCCAATCCACTCAGTCTGGTGTGGTTCTGATGATCGGTCCGAACCCACAGCACACCCATGGGTCGAAGCAGAACCTGGGTGCAGTGTGCGTTCGTAGGGTGCTGTTCAGTGAAAACGGCACCCGGTTCCTCCTGAGACTGCCCGGGAGACTGTGTGATCCAGTCTACAATGGCGGGTCCAGGCACCCAGATCAGAGCTGTGCGCCGCTGGTCACAGGGAAATTTCTCCAGGTAATAACTGGGTGTCCGTAGGGTTTTCCCACTTGATTTTCTCACCGTAGGAGTTCTGCTCACCTGGTACTCACAATGCTGGCGTTTTAGGTCCCAGAGTTCAGTCTCCTGGTCGCTGTGTTGGTTCTGCTCTCCTACTCCTCAGACACAGTGTTCTCTCGTGGCAGCCATCTTGGATCTCCCCCTATATAACAAATTTCAATAGTCATATCATAATCTGTGTTTGTGTATGTATTAATTTTCAATATGTACTCATTATTGCAGATACCACTGGGGATATCTTACTGACCCAGTTCCCAACCTCCCTGGTTGAGTCAGCAGAAACCAGGGCAATCCCCTAAGCTGATGATCTATTGGGAATCCACTCAGCATACAGGGCTTCCTGATCACTTCACAAGCAGTGGACCTGGGAAAGATTTCACTCTCAGCATCAGCAGTATGCAGACTGGAGACCTGGCAGTTTATTACTGATTTATCAGGACTGGCTGCATTCTCTTCCTCTGTGGCCTAGAATGGCTGTGGCCCCCTCAAGGGGAGGTGATCAAAGAGTAGGCCACTGAGTTCATGTCAGAGATGGTCCCTGTGCCCCTTACTAGGGTCTGTACTTAGATACTGAGCTTCCATGGGCTAGATCTCCATGAGTTATCTCCATGAATGGTTCTTGGTTGGAGTATCAGTCTCAGAAAAGATCCCTTTCGCCAGATTTATTTTTCTCTACTTGTGGAGCTCCTGTCCCCTCCAGGTCTTTCTATCTTACCCTTATTTCATAAGATTCCCTGCACTCAAAGTTTATCTATGATTCTCAGCCTCTGCTTTAATATTCTGCAGGGTAGTCTTTCAGAGGCTCACTGTGGTAGGCTCCTGTCCTATTTCCTGTTTTCTCATTTTTCTGAGGTCCATCCTATTTGCCTTTCTGAATGAGGATTGATCATCTTACCCAGGTTCCTCCTTCTTGATTAGTTCTTTGAGCTATACAGATTTTAGTATGATTATCCTATATCATATGTCTAATATCCACTTAGAAATGATAACTGAGTGTATACGACATGTGTCTTTCTGCTTCTGGGATACCTCACTCAAGATGATCTTTTCTAGTTCCCATCATTTGCATGCAAATTTTAGGATTTCCTTATTTTTCATTGCTCACTAGTATTCCATTGTGTAAATGTACCACAATTTCTGTATCCATTCCTCTGTTGATGGGTATCTGGGTTGTTTCCAGCCTCTGGCTATTACAAATAAAGCTGCTATGAATGTGATTGAGCAAATGTGGTTGTATACTTGAGCATCTTTTGGATATATGCCTATGTATCAGTGGTATGGCTGGATCTTGGGGTTGCACTATTCCTAACTGTCTGAAAAAGTGCCAGATTGATTTTCAAAGTGGTTGTACAAGTTTACATTCCACCAGCAATGGAGGAAGGTTTTCTTTTCTCCACATCCTCTCCAGCTTGTGTTGTCATTTGAGTTTTTTATCTTAGCTCTTCAGATTGGTAAGAGGTGAAATCCCAAGTCATTTTGATTTCCATGTCTCTGATAGCTAAGGATGTTGAGCATTTCTTTAACTGTTTCTCTGTCATTTGATATTCCTGTATTGAAAATTCTCTGTTTAGCTGTGCATCCCAATTTTTAATGGGATTACTTGATTTGTTGCTGTTTAACTTCTTGAGTTCCTTTCCCCTCTTGATTCTTCTTTTCTTAATGCACTCTTCCACAAGACTCCCTGCATTCCACCGAATGTTTACTTGTGGATCTGTGCATCTCTTTTCAGCAGGTACTCGGTGTAATGACTCAGAGGAGAGCTATGCTAGGCTTCGGTCTACAGGTATAACAGGGTTTCTTTAATAGTGTCAGGGGTTGCCTGTCTCCCATAGGGTCTCAGTTTGGGCCTGTCATTGGTTGGACATTACATCAATCTCTGCATTGTTTTTGTCTCTACACATCTTATATGCAGGGTTAATTTTTAGCGAATTTTTTTTATGCTGGGTTGGTGTTTCCCACTCACAACTAGGTATCTTTTCTAGTTAGAAGGTGGCCTCTTCAGTCTCCATGACCCCTGTTACTAGGAACTTAGCAAGCATCACCCTCATATCCTGCCAGGAGGGTACCCTGTCATAGCTCTCTAGCTTGTCACAGAGATGCCTCTTCTCAGAGTTTCTCTTCTCTCTGCAAGCCTTCTCATCCTCCTGCTCCTGCCCTCCCCAGGTCTGATACCAACCCTCATTGCTCTCTGTGTTCCCTTTCTTACCTGGATCCTTCTCCCCAACCCTGTCTTATACCTATTCTATTTGTCCTTTTTAATAAGATTTAAGCATCCTCTTTTGGACCATCCTTGTTACTTATATTCTTTGAGTCAGTGAATTGTAGTATGCTTACCCTGCACAATATAATAAAATCCATTTAAATGTGGGTATATACCATATCTGTCTTTCTGGGTCTGGGTTGCCTAACTCAGAATTATCTTTTCTACTTACATGCAATTACCTTCAAATTTCATGTTTTTCTTGTGTTTGTTAACTGAGTAGTATTCTGTTGTGTAAATGTACCCCGGTTTCTTATCCACTCTTCAACTGGGGGACATAATTTTTTTCCTTTTTTTTGGCTATTATGAATAAAGCCACTATGAACATAGTTGAGCAAATGTTCTTATTGTATGGTGGAACATAATTTGGGTATATTCCCAGGAGTGGCATAACTGGCTATTGAAGAATGGGTATTGCCATTTTTTGTGAAAGTGTCAGAATTATTTCCAAAGTACTTGTTCAAGTTTGGACTCCACCAGCAATGAATGAGTGTTCCCCTTTCTCTACATCCTTGCCAGCATGTGCTCTCAGTTATCTTTTTCATCTTAGCTAATCGGACGGGTGAAAGATGGAAACTCAGCAGCATTTTGACTTGCATTTCCCTGATGACTAAGGGTAGTGAACCACTTTTATGTACTTCTCACCATTTTGATACTCCTCTGTAGAGAATTCTCTATTAAACTCTGTACCCTGTATCTGTGATTCTTTCCCCGCTCTTAGTACCCTTGTACTGGGTTGTCTTCTCTAGTCCTGATAAGACAGTATGTACTTAGTCTTATAGTAACTTGTTACTAGTGTTCTGTTGGTGTTCCTGGGAAGCCAGCAATTTACTGAAGGAAAAGGCGATGGGTGGATCTGGAGCAGATGGGAAGTAGGGCAGGAGAGTGGAGGGCTTGAAGAAAGGGAAACTTATGATCTAGATGTAATGGATGGCCAAATGATAAAAAAAATAAGAAATATATATATATAATATATATATATGAAGATAAAATTATTTAATCTATAATGATTTATATATAAAAGTTCATTTGCCAGAAATCCAGGTAGGGTCTTAGCTGACCAATGTTTATCCAGACCAGTTCCCAAATCTTGTTCCTAGTGCTGCAACATTGTATCAGCTGGACCCTCCTCTTCCCTTGCCACTACTCTGCAGAGTCCACAAACCATTCTTTCTTACTCCGCACTATTGCTTTTTGTTAGGTCCCAACACTAGCATGCACCACCCCTGCTAACCCAAGGGCTATTCCTTCCAGATCAACAAGTAGGATGAAGGCAGATGCACACTTCTCCTACTGCTCCTGACATCCTATCCCCAGAGATTCACCCTCAAGTCTATAGCTGAGAACATGCTTTACTCTTTGACCTGATCCCCCAAATTTACAAGCCCAAACTTCTTATCCCAAATGATCCAAGTAACACAGCCTACAATTCCTGTAAACATTCCCTGTGAACACACCAGCTGAAGGAGTCAGGAGAACAGGTAGCACACTGCCAATACACTCCTTGTAAATCCAGAGATGAAATGGAAACCAAAGAACAAAATACCATTTCAAGAAAGAACAGTCCATGAATGAGCACATAGTCTTTTAATCACTCCACATGCAGATGCCAAGATGCAGATGCCAATGTAAAAACACAATAACAGCCAGGGATGTATGTTCCTACTAGAGCTCAGCTATACTACCAAACAGGCCCTGAATATCCCATCATAGCTGAAACATAAGATAAAAACCTTAAAATAGCTTTTTATGAATATAATAAAGTTCCTCAAGAAATATCTGGATACATTTGTCAAAAAATCCAGGAAGACACATAAATTTTAAGGAAATGAATAAAACAGTTCCAGACCTGAAATTAGAAATAGAATCAATAAAACCACAAAAAAGTTGGAATGCTGGAAATAAAAAATTTAGGAATTAAAATGAAAACTATTTCTAAATAATGTTCACAGTGCTGGAACATAATACCAGTAGAGCCTCATGTCCCCTGCCACTGTTCCTGTAGAACCACAAAAACTACTCACTTGTTGCTTTGCTTCATGAGCAGAATACAAGAGGTCAAAGACAGAATCTTAGGGGTTGAAGATACAAGAGATGAAATAGATACACCAGTAAAGAAAAATGTTAAATATATAAGATTACTAATATGAAATATCTAGGAAATCAAGGACACACTGAAAAGACCAAATCTAAGAATAAGAGTTATAAAGAAAAGAGAAGACACTCATCTCAAAGGCTGAAAAAATGTTTTCAACAATGTCATAGGAGAAAAGTTTTGTAATTAAAAGAAGGAGATGTCTATTAAGGGACAAGAAGCATACAGAACATCTAATAGTCTTGACCAAGGGAAAAAAGTTCCCTCTGCTCATGATAATCTACACAGTAAACTTACAGAATAAGGAAAGAATATTAAAAACTAAGCAGATATGCTACAGAATCTAAGAGACGAGAGAAGCCAGGCCAGACTACTATACACAGCGAAACTTTTAATCCCCATAGATAGATTGAGAAAATAAGAATTCCATGATAAAGACAAATTAAATAAAATCTATGTACAAATCCAGCCATACAGAATGTTTGTAATGAAAACTCCAATCTATGGATGTCAACTATACTCTAGAAAACACAGGATATACAGAATCTCACACCAGCCCAGACTACCAGACTATATACAACAATATATGTATATATATATAGTTATGAATTAATATATATTAGGTATTTTTAGTATCTAACAAATTAGACTTCAAACAAAATCTATTCATTAGAGATGGGAAGGATGCTACATAGTTATGAATGTACAAACCCAACAAAATATCATTCCAATTTTTAAATTCTATGCCTGAAACACAAGGCCACCCAACATTGTAAAAAAATTACTACTATAGCTTAAATCACATCTTGACCTTTATACATTGGTAGTGGTAGATTTTAGCACCCACTCTCACCAATAGATATGTCATTAAAGCAAAAGCTTATTGTGGATGTTTTGGTTTATGATATGTAAAGATATTTTTGTTAAAATTACAAGGAGGTTTTATTTTATCTGCATCTTAGCAGTCTCTCATTCAGAGGATGGTCTTTGCCAGGTGGAATTAGTTGAATTCTGAGGACTATTTGCAGTATAAATGTGACAGCCCAAAGAAAGAAGATGAGGCTGTTTGGAGGAGGACTGCTTGCTGCTGGTTCATCCTGCTCCTGCATTTGCTATTTGCTGAATTTCTGAACTGATATTGGTATTGCACCTAAATGGATTCCATGACCCTACTCAGCAGGAAGTAGGAGAGAACTCTGCCCCCTGTTCCTACTAACCTTCTTTCCCTCCTACTCGGTGTCCAGAGCTTGGAAAGGAGATAGAAACATTTAATAACCCTAAATAAAGTGTGTTTGTTAAAAAAATCAAGTTCAACAAAAAATAAACAGAGAATTGCTGTTTAGTTTTTAATATCTAACAAATGAGACTACAGACCAAACCTAATCATTAGGGATGGGAAGGATACTACATACTTATCAATGTACAAATCCTAACAAAGTGGTTGGGACCATCAGGTGGAAAACTCTTAATTAAACCAGTTATTGTTAATCAGTATCCTTTAGTAAAGCAATAGTTTTGGCTAGTTTTACTTCAATGCAAAGTAAAAGGTTAGGACTGAAGTTCTGAAAGTCATCATCAACCCTAAAGACAGAATATGTGCTCAGAGTGCTTAATCTGGAAATATATCACGTGGTCTGATTCTAGGAACTCTGACAATCAGCTTCTGTCTCAGCAGTCTCAGCCTGGATGTGCAAGAGAGAATCAGATAAACCAGCACTGTCTCTCCATGAAACAAGGGAAGCCGGTGACAGCTGTTTTTTGTGAGAATGTGTGATAGGATCTAAAGGCTATTAGGTGAGCATCATTACTGACAAGAAAAGGAGCCACAACCAATGAGTGGAATGTTACAATTAGAAGCATTACGTATTTTTGGTCTGTTGGTAAAGTGAATATACTTATTAATGATACATATTTAAATTTTACTTTATGCGTTTTATTCATGTACCACAAAAATGGTAAATGATTGAGGTAGGCTATATACTAATTTATATCCATACACACTTGTTTTGAAACATTCACAGAGAATGTAACCTTATATACTTGTCAATTATATATCAACTGGGTTCTTTTTATTTCCAAATATAAAAACATAATGGAAGAGATCCATGACACACCACTCCCTCACTGAAATGTCATTGGCATGAGGAGTACAGTGGATGGTATATTTGGCATAATCCAAAATCATCCAAAAGATAAGCGTCTGGGCATACTTGTCAGATATCTATATGGAGGTTAGCCTTTGAGAATGTCTGAGAGGGATCATCTTGATTAGGTGAATTGACATATGAAAACCATTTCAACCCTGAGCAATATCCCAGCATGTGGTTATTAACCTCCAAAAAATGGAGAAAGTGGCCTGTGCTATAGTATTCTGCACACTCTATTTCTCAGTTGGGTATGTGATGTGAGCAGCTCCTTCATCCTTCTAGTTTGACTTCCACAATATAATAAGTTGCATGCTTGAACTGTGTTCCCAAACAAACCAAGTTCCCAAATAAAGAACAAAGTTTTCCTGTTTCATTTCTTTTAGTGTAGTTTATCACAACAAAAAGTGATATTAAGGCCCATTCCTATCAGCCTGGAACTGGTGTCTTCCCTGATGTGGATTCAGGAAATGGAGGCTCGCCAGTTCTCCAGAAAAGATGGAGAGGAATATTGGATTCTGTACTGTTATGACATTCCCACTGAACCCTGAGCTAAGAACAGAGAAGAGTAAGATTAAATAAAAACACTGAGTTGTTCCTATGATTTTCTCTTACTACTTGTATCAAATGACAGTATTTTCATGTATAAGTAACTTCCTTTCTACCTTTGTTTCAAGAAAGCACAGACTTTAAAGGCACAAAGAACCTTTAGGAGTCATTTAATCATCCTCCTCTTTTCACCGGCCTTCCCTTCCTGAATAAGAGGCTTCAGCAAAATACAGGCCTTTACTTTTTTAATGGATCTTCTTCATTCTCCATCATGTTTATTTACTCAGAAAGCCATTGTTGGATTAGAGATATGTCTAATTGTTTAACAGCCCTGGCTGTTCTTCAGAGATTCTATGTTCAATTCCCAGCGCACATGGTAACTGGCAATGATCCATAACTTCAGTTCCAGGAGATCTAACACCTTATCTGGCTTCTGTAGGGATCAGGTACATACATCATGCACAGACATGAATCCAGCCAAAAGAGTCATAGACCAGAAAAAAATTAAAAAGAAGTCCTTCTCATCATCTGAGTTTGTCTACCAGTATACTGTCCACAGCTCTTGAAGCTAAAGTGTCTCTAATATGTCTCTCTTTAGTACATCTAGGGATACGTGTCAAAGAACACTCAGCTCTGACAGGTTGTTACAAGTTTTCTAATCTCATGCTCTCCTCCTGACTCAGAATATCTGTGCAGGGTTTCCTGAGAGAAGCAGTACCTGTGGGTTTTAGGCTCCTAAAATAGTACAGATTTTGTTCATGTCTGTCATTCTATATAAGGACCTCCTGTCTCTTGAATGTCTCTTGAGCAAAAAACTTCCATATGCTCAGTACCATGCTGCTGATTTTAACTAAGAATACTGTGTCAATGTTTTATCTGAGTTATTGGAAATCTTACTATCCTCTACTATTTCTTGTCACATATATAGGGTAGATACAGCCACTCTTTCAAAGAATAAAAGATGCTATGTGGTGGAACAGAAAAGCTGAGTTCAGCCTTGTCCTGTCTCAGGATAATTTGCATCTGAGGCTGACATTCCCTGGTCCTCCATCCACAGTGGTGTCCATGGAAAAGGGTGGTGTGTCCCAGGAGCTGAAGGTCATCAGCTTCAGAATTCCTGATTACAAGGATGGAGGCATATTAATAGTATTGTATTCAGGCAGCAGGATTATAGTCCATTTCTAATCAAAACCAATAGAATATGATGCACCAGGACATACTGTGGAAACTTGGTAAGTAACTAATAACAGTTGGGTTCTTTATATCATGTATAATATGACTTGAAATTTTTATCATTTTAAAGCCCAGGCTCACCCCTTGCGTACTGTGAGAAGCCCATGCAGTTATTGGATTGATAAGATCTCTGTTTCCTTTTTTCTAATGTGAAGAAGTGGTGGTAAAGGTCATGAGAGCACAGTCTGAGTTCAGTGCTGCTGTCACAGAGAAAACTGGAAATTATTGAAGGTTGAAGGCATATGACATCTTGGTAGACACTGATGAGAGCAAATCGCCTTGTCTGTCATAGTCTTGACTTTGAGATTAGTAAATTCCTATATCCACAAACAGTCAACCTCTCTCATATAATGTTGTGTTAGCAGGTTTACAGAGGATATCTGCATGTGCTTATCAGAAATTATTGAACATTTTATACCTGAAAAGTAGATGCATAAAACTTTATATGTAAGTCAAAATAGAAGGATATGCATATTGGATAAGTGATTATTCATATTTTAATAATATTTGTGCCTTAATGCTGAAACATTAACATCAGATATATAATTTATGTTGCGTTGAGAATGCCATGAGCTTTCTGTAACCAGTTGATTAATGATAGACATTTTTGAGAGAGAATCTCCAGGTATGGATTAGATTGGCCTAGAAGTATGTATGTTCTCCAGGCTGGCCTGAATCTTGTGTCTCCTACTTTTGTCTCACCTGTTCTGATAGTACAGATGTGAAACTCCACTCCTTGCCATGTATTTGATTTATTTATTTTTCTCTTATACTTTATACACATAAGGCTGAATTTATAATTTACTTCTTATATCTATTTTCAGAGTTCAATATTATGAAATCCTGGCAGCTTCTGTGATTTCTCTAATTTCTATTGTTTTTTTCATTTATAGCTAAATATTTTATTCACTGTTTGATACCTTTCCAGTTCATATAGTCATATTACCTTATTTTAATTTAAGATTTGAAGGTTGTACTTTTGTGTGTAATACAAAATTCAAATAAACATTTTGGAAAAAAGAAAAAGAAAACCATCAAGGATGTCATAGGTTTCAAGACTACTATTAATCAGCCTGGTCCAGGATGGTGGCTGAACTCTCTCCCACACAGAGAAAAATAAGTTCTAAATCAAATATAAAATGAGCTTTTTCTGAAACCAGTCTATATATTAAGCCAGAAAGAAAAAAAACATATTATGTGATTTCCAGTGTTATCACTGAGTAAATGTTGTTGCACATATACATCTCCTTTTATTATCTATTCATTTTTTGATAGACACTTCGTTAATTTAGTTCATACTATTTTAAATAATGCAGCAACAAATATGGGTATGGGAATATATCTTTGTTGTGCTGGTTTATATTTGTTCAAGAACATACCAAGTACACAAGTAGCTGAAGTTCCACCTTTTTTATATTTAATATATTTTTTATTTATTACAATATATTCACTTTCTATCCCAGCTGTAGCTACAACCTCATCCCCTCTGCCTCTCTCACACATCTCCTCACATGCCCCTTCCCCAGGCCACTGAAAGTGGAAAACCTCCTCTTCTTCCATCTGACCCTAGCTTATCAGGTCCCATCAGAAAGGCACTCATGGTCTTCCTCTGCGCCCTGGTAAGGCTGATCCCCCCTAAGGGGGAGGTGATCAAAGAGCCATCCAGTGAGTTCATGTCAGAGACACCTTCTGTTTCCCATATTATGGAGCCCATTTGGAGACTGAGCTAACTTGGGCTACCTTTGAACAGGGGCTCCAAGTTACATCCATGAATGGTCTTTGGTTGGAGTATCAGTCTCAGAAAAGACCCCTAGGCCCAGATTTTTTTTTCTTCTGTTGTTCTTGTAGAGCTCTAGACTCTTTCAGGTGTTTCAATATTCCCTTCTTTCAAAAAATTCCCTGCACTCTGTCCAAAGTTTGGCTATGAGTCTCAGCATCTGCATTAATGCTCTGTTGGGTAGAGTCTTTCAGATGCCCTCTGTGATAGGCTCCTGTCTTGTTCCTTATTTTCACATTCTTCAGATTTCTATTCCATTTACCTTTCCGAATGAAGATTGAGCATCTTTCCCAGAGTCCTCCTTCTAGCTTAGCTTATTTAGGTGTACAGATTTTAGTAAAGAGCTGAACAGAGAATCCTCTCTAGAGGAGTATCAAATGGCAAAAAAAAAAAAACCACTTAAAGAAATGCTCAACATCCTTAGTCGTTAGGGAACTGTGAATCGAAACAACCCTGAGATTTCACCTTACACCAATCAGAATGGCTAAGATCAAGAACTCAAGTGACAACACATGCTGGAGGGGATGTGGAGAAAGGGTAATCCTCCTCCATTGCTGGTGGGAACATAAATTTGTACAATCACTTTGCAAATCCATTTGGCATTTCCTCAGGCAATTAGGAATAGTGCTGCCTCAAGATCCAGCTATATCACTCCTAGGCATATATACAAAAAATGCTCAAATATACAAGGATATTTGCTCAAACATGTTCATAGCAGCTTTATTCGTAATAGCCAGAAACTGGACACAACCTAGATGTCCCTCAATTGAGGAATGGACACAGAAATTGTACATTTACACAATGGAATACCACTCAACAATTAAAAACAAGGAAATCATGAAATTTGCATGCAAATGTTGGGAACTAGAAAATATCCTGGGTGAGTTATCTCAGAAGCATGTATGTGCTCATCAGAATATTTTTAACATTTTACACCTTAAAACTAGATGTATAACATTATATATGTAACTCAAATTAGAAGGAAATGTACATTGGATAAATATTTATTTTTCAATAATATTTATGGCTTAATTGTGAAACATTAACATTAGATAAATAATTTGATTTGGGTTGATAATGCCATTAGTTGCTTTGTAATCAGCAGATTAATAGTAGACATTTTGAGAGATTGTCTCTAAGTATAGATTAGATGAGCACAGATACTGATATGTACTCCAGGATGGCCTCAACAATGGGTTTCCTGCTTTTATCTTTCCAGGTCTGGGAGTATATAGATGTGAATTGCCACTCCTTGCCATGATATTTTATTTCTTTATTTTTCTCTTATACCTTACACGTGATTCTAGCTTCATAATCTACTTCTTATGTATACTTCCTGTTTTCAAAACTATGAAGTCCTGGCAGCTTCCGTGATTACTCTTATCGCTATCAATTTTTTAAAAGTACATGGCCAAACATTTCTTTTTCATCCTTAGGAACAATGATGATGTACTGTTCTATTGGTCTCTATAAAATCATTACCTAGGGTAAAAGTAACACAATTTCTGTATCCATTCCTCCGTTGATAGACATCTGGGATGTTTCCAGGTTCTGGATATTAAGAATAAAGCTGCTATGAATATGGTTGAGCAAATGTCCTTGTTGTGTACTTGAGCATCATTTAGATATATGCCTAGGAGTGGTATAGTTGGATCTTGGGCAAGCACTATAACTAATTGCCTGAGAAAGCACCAGATTGATTTCCAAAAAGGTTGTACCAGTTTACATTTCCACCAGTAATGGAGGAGGGTTCCCCTTTCTCCACAACCTCTCCAGCATTTGTTGTCACTTGAGATTTTGATCTTCTCCATTCTGATGGGTATAAGGTGAAATCTCAGTGTCATTTTGATTTGCTTCTCCCTGATGGATAAGGATGCTGAGCATCTCTTTAAGTGTTTCTTTTCCATTCTATATTCCTGTACAGAGAATTCTCTGTTTGGCTCCATACTCTGTTTTTAATTGGGTTGCTTGAAATATTGCCTTTTAACTTCCTTAGTTCTTTACATATTCTGGATATCAGCCCTCTGCCAGATATAGGGTTGGTGAAGATCCTTTCCAAGTCTGCAGGCTGTCATTTGACAACAGTGTCTTTTGCTTTACAGAAGCTTTTCAATTTCATGAGGTTCCATTTATTGATTGTTGCTCTTAGAGCCAGTGCTGTTGGTGTTCTCTTCAGGAAGTTGTCTCCTGTGCCCATGAGTTCTAAGCTCTTCCCTACTTTTTCTTCTAACCGATTTAGTGTGTCTGGTTTTATGTTGAGTTCTTTGATCCACTCGGACTTTAGTTTTGTGCAGGGTGATATGATCTATTTCCATTTTTCTTCATGTAGGAATCCCAGTTGGACCAGCACCATTTGTTGAAGATGCTATCTTCTTTTCATCCTGAATGAGGTATCCCAGAAGCTGGAAGACACACACTGTATATTCTCACTTATTTGTGGATACTAGACCTATAAGATATGATAAATATACTAAAATCTGTAAACCTAAAGAAGATAAACAAGAAAGAGGACCAGAGGTAACATGATCAATCTTCACTTAGAAAGACAAAGGGGAAGGACATTGGAAGTAGGAGAAAGCAGGTAACAAGACAGTAGTCTACCACAGAGGGCCTCTAAAAGACTCTACCTAGTAGCATATCAAAACAGAAGTTGAGAATCATAACCATACTGTGGAGCAAGTGCAGGGGGAGTTATTATGACCTGGAGAGGACAAGAGATCCACAAGGACCATATGTAACTGAACACAGGGGTCTTTTCTGAGACTGTATCTCCAACCAAGGACCATGCATGGATATAACCTAGAACCCCTGCTCAGATGTAGCCCATGAAAGCTCAGTATCCAAGTGGGTACCCTAATAAGGGGAACAGGGACTGTCTCTGACATGAACTCAATGGCTGGCTCTTTGAACTCCCTTCCCCCACCTCCACCCCCTGAGAGAACTGCAGCCTTGCTAGGCTACAGAGGAGGACATTGCAGGCAGTCCTGAAGATACCTGATAAGCTAGGGTCAGATAGAAAGGGAGAAGGATCTCCCCTATAAATGGACTTAGAGAGGGGCATGGAGGACATAAGGGAGAGTGGGATTGGGAGAGAATGAGGGAGAGGGCTACAGCTGGGATACAAAGTAAATAAACAGTAACTAATATTAAAAAGTACATATTTAATTAATGAAAAAAAATTGCTGTGACTCAGTGAATCATTGGCATATTTACAGGAAACTCAATTTTAGAGTCATAAAAAACAATTTACTCCACAGAGTACTTCCTTCAATACAGGAGTGTTATTACTCCTTGATAGATAGAAGGAGGGCTTGCTAGTACCATTTTCTCCAAGTTTTTCTCACCGGTTCATATTAGAAACTGGGGAAATGCAAGACTGAGCATTGGTAGGTTTATGAAGGTGACAAGACAAGAGTGACACAAACCTTAAAAGACAAATTACATTGGCTTATAAACCAATGTAATTTATACATTACAATGGCCAAAACATTTTCCTTACCAACTACATGTAATATTTTCCATACAAATATTTTAAAATGTGAAAAGCAGATGTGTAAATTAAAGGTACTCTGAAATTAAAGATTTTTTTCACTTTCTTTTTTTCATTATTTTTTTTTTATTTTAATCACAGGTCATTCATTTGTATCCCAGCCTTAGGCCCTTCCTTCTTTCCCTCAAAACCCCACCCATCCTCCTTCATCTCCTCTCTGCCCACTTCCAAGTCCACTGATAGGAAAGGTCCTCCTCCACTTCCCTCTGACACTAGGTTATCAAGTATCTTCAGGACTGGCTGCAATGTAGTTATTTGTGGCCTAGCAAGGTTGCTTCTCCCTTGGAGGGAAGGGGAAATTCAATAAGCCAGTCATTGAGTTCATGTCAGAAATAATCCTTGTCCACCTTAATAGGAAACCCACTTGAGTACTGAGCTACCATGGGCTATATCCGAGCAGGGTTTGGGATTATATGCATGCATGGTCCTTGGTTGGAGAAACAGTCACATAGAAGACTCCTGTGCTCTGATATGTTTGGGCCTTGTGGGCTCCTGTCCTGTCTGGTCATACAAACTCCTCCTTCTTTCATATGATTCCCTACACTCTGCCAAAGGTTTGGTTATGAGTCTCAGCATCTGCTTTGATACACTGCTAGGTATCAGATACCCTCTGCAGTACACTTCTGTCCTGTTATTTATTTTATCCTACTTCTAATATCATTCCCCTTTGTCTTTCTAGGTGAAGATTGATCATCTTACTCCTGGTCCTCTTTCTTGCTTATCTTCTTTAGGTGTACAGATTTTAGTACATTTATCTTATCTTATAGGTCTAAGAGCCACTTAAAAGTGAGTATATACCATGTGTGTCTTTCTGCTCCTGGAATACCTCACACAGGATGATCTTTTCTAGATCCCACCATTTGCCTGCAAAATTAATAATTTCCTCATTTTTAATTACTGAGTAGTATTCCATTGTGTAAAAGTACCACAATTTCTGTATCCATTCCTCAGATGGACATCTGGGTTTTCCCAGGTTCTGGCTATTACAAACAAAGCTGCTACAAACATGTTTGAGCAAATGTCTTTTTTGTATGCTTGAGCATCTTTTGTATATTTGCCTAGGAGTGGTATAGCTGGATCTTGAGGAAGTAGTATTCCTGATTGTCTGAGAAAGCACCAGATTGATTTCCCAAGTGGTTGGAAAACTTTATATTCCCACCAGCAATGAAGGAGGGTTCCCTATTCTCCACAACCTCTCCAGCAGGTGTTGTCACTTGAGATTTTGATCTTGGCCATTCTGATGGGTGTAAGGTGAAATCTCAGGGTTGTTTTGATTTGCATCTCCCTGATGGCTAAGGATGTTGAGCATCTCTTTAAGTGTTTCTCTGCCATTCTGTATTCTTCTACAGAGAATTCTCTGTTTAGTTCCATACCCTGTTTTTTTAATTGGATTACTTGAATTATTGCCTTTTAAATTCTTTAGTTCTTTACATATTCTGGATATCAGTTCTCTGTCAGTTATAGGGTTGGTGAAGATCTTTTCCGTATCTGAAGGCTGTCAATTTGTTCTGACAACAGTGATCTTTGCTTTACAGAAATTTTCAGTTTCATGAGGTTCCATTTATTGATTGTTGCTCTTAGAGCCTGTACTGATGGTATTCTCTTCGGGAAGTTGTCTCCTGTGCCAATGAGCTCTAGGCTCCTCCCCACTTTTCCTCTAAAGGATTTAGTGTATCTGGTATTACATTGAGGTCTTTGATCCACTTGGACTTTAGTTTTGTTCAGGGTAGTGAATATGGATCTATTTTCATTTTTCTGCATACAGATATCCGGTTGGACCAGCACCGTTTGTTGAAGATGCTGTCTTTTTTCGATTGAATGGTTTTGGCTTCTTTGTCAAAAATCAAGTTTCCATAGGTGTGTGGGCTTATTTCTCGGTCTTTTATTCGGTTCCATTGATCTACTGTTCTGTTTCTATGCCAACACGATGCAGTTTTTATTACTATTACTCTGTAGTACAGCTTGAGATCAGGGATGGAGATACCTCCAGATGATCTGTTGTTGTACATGATCGTTTTGGAGATTCTGGGTTTTTTATTTCTCCATATGAAGTTGAGAATTTTTCTTTCAAGGTCTGTAAAGAATTGTGTTGGTATTTTGATGGGAATTGCATTGAATCTGTAGATTGCTTTTGGCAGAATGCCCATTTTCACTGTTAATTCTACAGATCTATGACAAAGGATATCTTTCCATTTTTGATGTCTTCGTCAATTTCTTTCTTCAGAGACTTAAAGTTCTTTTTTTTTCAAACAGGTCTTTCACCTGCTTAATTAGTGTCACCCCACGATACTTTATGTTATTAATGGCTATTGTGAAGAGTGTTTTTTTCTTTTACTTCTTTTCGGCCCTTTTGTCTTGGGTAAACAGGATGTCTTCTGATTTATTTTGAATTAATTTTGTATCCAGCCACTTTGTTGAAGGTGTTTATCAAGTGTAGCAGTTCCCTGATAGAATTTTGGGGTCACTGAGGTATACTATCATATAATCTGTGAATAGTGAAACTTTCACTTCTTTCTTTCAGATTTGTATCCCCTTGATCTCCCTTGTCTTATTGCTCTAGCTAGGAATTCAAGTAGTATGTTGAAGTGATATGGAGACAGTGGGCAGCCTTGCTTTGTCCTTGATTTCAGTGGGATTGAATTAAGTTTCTCTCCATTGAGTTTGATGTCTGCTATAGGCTTACTGTGTATTGGCTTTACTATGCTTAAATATGTGCCTTGTATCCCTGATCTCTCCAAGACATTAAACATGAATGGGTGTTGGATTTTGTGAATGCTTTTTCAGCATCTAAGGAGATGACCATGTGTTTTTTCTCCTTCAGTTTGTTTATATGGTGGATTACATTGTTGGATTTCTGCATATTGAAACACCCTTGCATACCTGGGATGAAGCCTACTTGGTCATGGTGGATGATATCTTTATGTGCTCTTGGATTTGGTTTGCAAGTATTTTATTGAGTATTTTTGCATCAATGTTCATAAGAGAGATAGGTCTAAAGATCTCTTTTTTTGTTGGGTCTTTGTATGGTTTAGGTATCACAGTGATTGTGGCTTCAGCGAATGAGTTTGCTAATGTTCCTTCTGTTTCTATTTTGTGGAATAATTTGAAGAAAATTGGAGTTAGCACGTCTTTGAAGGTATGGTAGATTTATGTGCTAAAACTGTCTGGTCCAGGGTTCTTTTTGGAATGGAGACTGTTGATGACTGTTTCAATTTCCTTGAGGGATGTAGGGATGTTCAATCTTTCTGCCTGATCTAGACTTAATTTTGATAGATTGAATCTATCAAGAAAATTGTCCATTTCATTTAGATTTTCAAATTTTTGTGGCATATAGGCTTTTATAGTACGACCTAATGATTACTTGGATTTCATCACTGTCTGTAGTAATGTCCCCGTTTTCATTTCTGGTTTTGCTGATTTGTATAGTTTCTCTCTGCTTTTTAGTTAGTTTGGCTAAGGGTTTGTCTATCTTGTTGGTTTTCTCAAAGAACCAGCTCTTGTTTTCTTTGATTTTTTTGACTAGTTTTATTTGTTTCTAATTGACTGATTTCAGCCCTGAGTTTAATTATTTTCAGCCCTCTGCTCCACTTGGGTGTGTTTGCTTCTTTTGCTTTCAATTGGGCCATTAAGTTGCTTGTATGAGAGGTTATAATTTTTTCTTGAAGGCACTTATTTCTATGAATTTTTCTCTGAACACTGCTTTAATTGTGTCCCATAAATTAGGGATTTCTGTACCTTATTTTCATTGAAATCTAAGAAGTCTTTAATTTCTTTCTTTCTTTCTTAAACCAGTTGTCATTGAGTAGTAACTTGTTAAGTTTTCATATGCATGTAGGGTTTTGCTATTTCCTTTGCTGTTGAGGTCCAGCTTTAGGTCACAATGGTCAGATAGAATACAGAGGATTATTTCCATCTTCTTGTATCTCTTGAGGCTTCCTTTGTGACCAACTATATGGTCTATTTTGGAGAAGGTTCCATGAGATCCTGAAAAGAATGTATACATTTTTTAGTTTGGGTGAAAAGTTCTGTAGTCATCTATTAGGTACATTTGAATTAGGACCTTTGCAAGTGCCTTTATTTCGCTATTTGCTTTCTGTCTAGGTGATCTGTTCCTCGGTAAGAGTAGAGTGTTGAAGTCTCCTACTATTAAGGTGTTGGATCGATTGTGAATTAAGCTTTAATAACGTTTCATTTATGAATGTAGGCACTCTTGTATTTGGGGCATAGATGTTCAGATTTGTGATGTCCTCTTGGTGTGTTTTTCCTTTGATGAGAATGTAGTCCCCCTCCACATCTTTTTGATTAATTTTGGTTGAAAGTCTATTTTATTAGATATTATGATAGCTACTCCAGCTTGTTTTCTGGGTCCATTTGCTTGAAAAACAATTTTCCAGCCGTTTACACTGAGGTACTGTTTATTTTGTGGCAGAGGTGTGTTTCTTGGATGCAGGGTAATGTTGGATCCTGTTTCCACACCCATTCTGTTAGTCTGTGTCTTTTTATTGGAGACTTGAATCCATTGATGTTGATAGATAATAGTGACTGTTGAAGGTTATTTTCTATTATTGTGGAGTTGGAGGTGCTACTGTGTTTCATTGCTTGTTTTCTTTTAATTTTTGTTGTGAAGTTATCTGTATCCTAGGTTTTCATGGGTGTTGCTGTTTTCGTTGGATTGGAATTTTCCTTCTACTATCTTCTGTAGGGCTGCTTTGCTGTTCAGATATTGCTTAAATTTATTTTTTGTCATGGAATATTTTGTTTTCTCCATCCATGGTGATTGAAAGCTTTGCATGGTATAGTAGTCTGAGTCCGCATCTGTGATCCCTTATATCCTGTATGATATCTGCCCAGGCCCCTCTGGCTTTCAGTTTCTTTCTTTTTTTTTCATGTAACTTATTTCATTTTCTTTGCTCCAGAAGATTCTGTTATATTCTTTTTAAATGTACTTTATTTATTTTTATATCAATCACAGGTTAGGTACTTTGCATCCCAGGCATAGCCTCCTCCCTCATTCCCTCCCACTCTCCCCATCCCAACCTCATCTCCTCCTGCCCCCTCCAAGTCCAGCAACAGAGGAAGTCCTCCTCACCTTCTATCCAGCCCCAGTTCATGTGTCTCCTCAGGGCTGGCTGCAATGATCTCCCCTGGGATCTAGCCAGGCTGTTACTCCCTGGCGTGTATGGGGGAGGGTCAAAGAGCCAGCCATCAAGTTCATGACTGAAACGGTCCCTGTTTCCCTTACTAGGGTCTTTAGTTGGACACCGAGCTACCATGGGCCACATCTGAGTGGGAGTTCTAGACCATATCCATACATGGTCCTTAGTTGGAGAAACAGTCTCTTAAAAGACTCCTGTGCCCTGCTCAATTTGGTCTTTGTGGAGCTCTTGTTCTCCCCAAGTCTTACTAACTTCCCCTATTTTCATTATTTTTCCCCGCCCTCTGCTGAAGGCTTGGTTGTGAGTCTTAATATCTGCTTCCATACATTGCTATATTGATTCTTTCAGAGGCCCTCTTTGGTATGCTCCTGTCCTGTTGCTTGTTTTCTCCTCCATTCAATGTTCATCCCATTGGTTCATCTAAATGAACATTGATCATACCAACCTGGGTCCTCCTTCTTATATATCTTCCCTATGTGTATAGATTTCAGCATGACCTTCCTATCCTATAGGTCTATATAAGTGAGTATATACCATATGTTTCTTTCTGCTTTTGGGATACCTCAGTTAGGATGATCATTTCCAGGTCCCACCATTTGCCTGCAAATTTCATGATTTCCTCCTTTTTAATTGCTGAGTAGTATTCCATTGTTTAAGAGTACCATAATTTCTGTATCCATTCCTCAACTGAGGGAATCTGGGTTGTTTCCAGATTCTGGCTATTACAAATAAAGCAGCTGCAAACATAGTTGAGCAAATGTCCTTGTTGTGTACTTGA
>JAQQSO010000277.1:0-20523 GCA_028658305.1 Pachyuromys duprasi | reverse complement strand
TGATCATCCTAACTGAGGTATCCCAAAAGCAGAAAGAAACATATGGTATATACTCACTTATATAGACCTATAGGATAGGAAGGTCATGCTGAAATCTATACACATAGGGAAGATATATAAGAAGGAGGACCCAGGTTGGTATGATCAATGTTCATTTAGATGAACCAATGGGATGAACATTGAATGGAGGAGAAAACAAGCAACAGGACAGGAGCATACCAAAGAGGGCCTCTGAAAGAATCAATATAGCAATGTATGGAAGCAGATATTAAGACTCACAACCAAGCCTTCAGCAGAGGGCGGGGAAAAATAATGAAAATAGGGGAAGTTAGTAAGACTTGGGGAGAACAAGAGCTCCACAAAGACCAAATTGAGCAGGGCACAGGAGTCTTTTAAGAGACTGTTTCTCCAACTAAGGACCATGTATGGATATGGTCTAGAACTCCCACTCAGATGTGGCCCATGGTAGCTCGGTGTCCAACTAAAGACCCTAGTAAGGGAAACAGGGACCGTTTCAGTCATGAACTTGATGGCTGGCTCTTTGACCCTCCCCCATACACGCCAGGGAGTAACAGCCTGGCTAGATCCCAGGGGAGATCATTGCAGCCAGCCCTGAGGAGACACATGAACTGGGGCTGGATAGAAGGTGAGGAGGACTTCCTCTGTTGCTGGACTTGGAGGGGGCAGGAGGAGATGAGGTTGGGATGGGGAGAGTGGGAGGGAATGAGGGAGGAGGCTATGCCTGGGATGCAAAGTACCTAACCTGTGATTGATATAAAAATAAATAAAGTACATTTAAAAAGAATATAACAGAATCTTCTGGAGCAAAGAAAATGAAATAAGTTACATGAAAAAAAAAGAAAGAAACTGAAAGCCAGAGGGGCCTGGGCAGATATCATACAGGATATAAGGGATCACAGATGCGGACTCAGACTACTATACCATGCAAAGCTTTCAATCACCATGGATGGAGAAAACAAAATATTCCATGACAAAAAATAAATTTAAGCAATATCTGAACAGCAAAGCAGCCCTACAGAAGATAGTAGAAGGAAAATTCCAATCCAACGAAAACAGCAACACCCATGAAAACCTAGGATACAGATAACTTCACAACAAAAATTAAAAGAAAACAAGCAATGAAACACAGTAGCACCTCCAACTCCACAATAATAGAAAATAACCTTCAACAGTCACTATTATCTATCAACATCAATGGATTCAAGTCTCCAATAAAAAGACACAGACTAACAGAATGGGTGTGGAAACAGGATCCAACATTACCCTGCATCCAAGAAACACACCTCTGCCACAAAATAAACAGTACCTCAGTGTAAACGGCTGGAAAATTGTTTTTCAAGCAAATGGACCCAGAAAACAAGCTGGAGTAGCTATCATAATATCTAATAAAATAGACTTTCAACCAAAATTAATCAAAAAGATGTGGAGGGGGACTACATTCTCATCAAAGGAAAAACACACCAAGAGGACATCACAAATCTGAACATCTATGCCCCAAATACAAGAGTGCCTACATTCATAAATGAAACGTTATTAAAGCTTAATTCACAATCGATCCAACACCTTAATAGTAGGAGACTTCAACACTCTACTCTTACCGAGGAACAGATCACCTAGACAGAAAGCAAATAGCGAAATAAAGGCACTTGCAAAGGTCCTAATTCAAATGTACCTAATAGATGACTACAGAACTTTTCACCCAAACTAAAAAATGTATACATTCTTTTCAGGATCTCATGGAACCTTCTCCAAAATAGACCATATAGTTGGTCACAAAGGAAGCCTCAAGAGATACAAGAAGATGGAAATAATCCTCTGTATTCTATCTGACCATTGTGACCTAAAGCTGGACCTCAACAGCAAAGGAAATAGCAAAACCCTACATGCATATGAAAACTTAACAAGTTACTACTCAATGACAACTGGTTTAAGAAAGAAAGAAAGAAATTAAAGACTTCTTAGATTTCAATGAAAATAAGGTACAGAAATCCCTAATTTATGGGACACAATTAAAGCAGTGTTCAGAGAAAAATTCATAGAAATAAGTGCCTTCAAGAAAAAATTATAACCTCTCATACAAGCAACTTAATGGCCCAATTGAAAGCAAAAGAAGCAAACACACCCAAGTGGAGCAGAGGGCTGAAAATAATTAAACTCAGGGCTGAAATCAGTCAATTAGAAACAAATAAAACTAGTCAAAAAAATCAAAGAAAACAAGAGCTGGTTCTTTGAGAAAACCAACAAGATAGACAAACCCTTAGCCAAACTAACTAAAAAGCAGAGAGAAACTATACAAATCAGCAAAACCAGAAATGAAAACGGGGACATTACTACAGACAGTGATGAAATCCAAGTAATCATTAGGTCGTACTATAAAAGCCTATATGCCACAAAAATTTGAAAATCTAAATGAAATGGACAATTTTCTTGATAGATTCAATCTATCAAAATTAAGTCTAGATCAGGCAGAAAGATTGAACATCCCTACATCCCTCAAGGAAATTGAAACAGTCATCAACAGTCTCCATTCCAAAAAGAACCCTGGACCAGACAGTTTTAGCACATAAATCTACCATACCTTCAAAGACGTGCTAACTCCAATTTTCTTCAAATTATTCCACAAAATAGAAACAGAAGGAACATTAGCAAACTCATTCGCTGAAGCCACAATCACTGTGATACCTAAACCATACAAAGACCCAACAAAAAAAGAGATCTTTAGACCTATCTCTCTTATGAACATTGATGCAAAAATACTCAATAAAATACTTGCAAACCAAATCCAAGAGCACATAAAGATATCATCCACCATGACCAAGTAGGCTTCATCCCAGGTATGCAAGGGTGTTTCAATATGCAGAAATCCAACAATGTAATCCACCATATAAACAAACTGAAGGAGAAAAAACACATGGTCATCTCCTTAGATGCTGAAAAAGCATTCACAAAATCCAACACCCATTCATGTTTAATGTCTTGGAGAGATCAGGGATACAAGGCACATATTTAAGCATAGTAAAGCCAATACACAGTAAGCCTATAGCAGACATCAAACTCAATGGAGAGAAACTTAATTCAATCCCACTGAAATCAAGGACAAAGCAAGGCTGCCCACTGTCTCCATATCACTTCAACATACTACTTGAATTCCTAGCTAGAGCAATAAGACAAGGGAGATCAAGGGGATACAAATCTGAAAGAAAGAAGTGAAAGTTTCACTATTCACAGATTATATGATAGTATACCTCAGTGACCCCAAAATTCTATCAGGGAACTGCTACACTTGATAAACACCTTCAACAAAGTGGCTGGATACAAAATTAATTCAAAATAAATCAGAAGACATCCTGTTTACCCAAGACAAAAGGGCCGAAAAGAAGTAAAAGAAAAAAACACTCTTCACAATAGCCATTAATAACATAAAGTATCGTGGGGTGACACTAATTAAGCAGGTGAAAGACCTGTTTGAAAAAAAAAGAACTTTAAGTCTCTGAAGAAAGAAATTGACGAAGACATCAAAAATGGAAAGATATCCTTTGTCATAGATCTGTAGAATTAACAGTGAAAATGGGCATTCTGCCAAAAGCAATCTACAGATTCAATGCAATTCCCATCAAAATACCAACACAATTCTTTACAGACCTTGAAAGAAAAATTCTCAACTTCATATGGAGAAATAAAAAACCCAGAATCTCCAAAACGATCATGTACAACAACAGATCATCTGGAGGTATCTCCATCCCTGATCTCAAGCTGTACTACAGAGTAATAGTAATAAAAACTGCATCGTGTTGGCATAGAAACAGAACAGTAGATCAATGGAACCGAATAAAAGACCGAGAAATAAGCCCACACACCTATGGAAACTTGATTTTTGACAAAGAAGCCAAAACCATTCAATCGAAAAAAGACAGCATCTTCAACAAACGGTGCTGGTCCAACCGGATATCTGTATGCAGAAAAATGAAAATAGATCCATATTCACTACCCTGAACAAAACTAAAGTCCAAGTGGATCAAAGACCTCAATGTAATACCAGATACACTAAATCCTTTAGAGGAAAAGTGGGGAGGAGCCTAGAGCTCATTGGCACAGGAGACAACTTCCCGAAGAGAATACCATCAGTACAGGCTCTAAGAGCAACAATCAATAAATGGAACCTCATGAAACTGAAAATTTCTGTAAAGCAAAGATCACTGTTGTCAGAACAAATTGACAGCCTTCAGATACGGAAAAGATCTTCACCAACCCTATAACTGACAGAGAACTGATATCCAGAATATGTAAAGAACTAAAGAATTTAAAAGGCAATAATTCAAGTAATCCAATTAAAAAAACAGGGTATGGAACTAAACAGAGAATTCTCTGTAGAAGAATACAGAATGGCAGAGAAACACTTAAAGAGATGCTCAACATCCTTAGCCATCAGGGAGATGCAAATCAAAACAACCCTGAGATTTCACCTTACACCCATCAGAATGGCCAAGATCAAAATCTCAAGTGACAACACCTGCTGGAGAGGTTGTGGAGAATAGGGAACCCTCCTTCATTGCTGGTGGGAATATAAAGTTTTCCAACCACTTGGGAAATCAATCTGGTGCTTTCTCAGACAATCAGGAATACTACTTCCTCAAGATCCAGCTATACCACTCCTAGGCAAATATACAAAAGATGCTCAAGCATACAAAAAAGACATTTGCTCAAACATGTTTGTAGCAGCTTTGTTTGTAATAGCCAGAACCTGGGAAAACCCAGATGTCCATCTGAGGAATGGATACAGAAATTGTGGTACTTTTACACAATGGAATACTACTCAGTAATTAAAAATGAGGAAATTATTAATTTTGCAGGCAAATGGTGGGATCTAGAAAAGATCATCCTGTGTGAGGTATTCCAGGAGCAGAAAGACACACATGGTATATACTCACTTTTAAGTGGCTCTTAGACCTATAAGATAAGATAAATGTACTAAAATCTGTACACCTAAAGAAGATAAGCAAGAAAGAGGACCAGGAGTAAGATGATCAATCTTCACCTAGAAAGACAAAGGGGAATGATATTAGAAGTAGGATAAAATAAATAACAGGACAGAAGTGTACTGCAGAGGGTATCTGATACCTAGCAGTGTATCAAAGCAGATGCTGAGACTCATAACCAAACCTTTGGCAGAGTGTAGGGAATCATATGAAAGAAGGAGGAGTTTGTATGACCAGACAGGACAGGAGCCCACAAGGCCCAAACATATCAGAGCACAGGAGTCTTCTATGTGACTGTTTCTCCAACCAAGGACCATGCATGCATATAATCCCAAACCCTGCTCGGATATAGCCCATGGTAGCTCAGTACTCAAGTGGGTTTCCTATTAAGGTGGACAAGGATTATTTCTGACATGAACTCAATGACTGGCTTATTGAATTTCCCCTTCCCTCCAAGGGAGAAGCAACCTTGCTAGGCCACAAATAACTACATTGCAGCCAGTCCTGAAGATACTTGATAACCTAGTGTCAGAGGGAAGTGGAGGAGGACCTTTCCTATCAGTGGACTTGGAAGTGGGCAGAGAGGAGATGAAGGAGGATGGGTGGGGTTTTGAGGGAAAGAAGGAAGGGCCTAAGGCTGGGATACAAATGAATGACCTGTGATTAAAATAAAAAAAAAATAATGAAAAAAAGAAAGTGAAAAAAATCTTTAATTTCAGAGTACCTTTAATTTACACATCTGCTTTTCACATTTTAAAATATTTGTATGGAAAATATTACATGTAGTTGGTAAGGAAAATGTTTTGGCCATTGTAATGTATAAATTACATTGGTTTATAAGCCAATGTAATTTGTCTTTTAAGGTTTGTGTCACTCTTGTCTTGTCACCTTCATAAACCTACCAATGCTCAGTCTTGCATTTCCCCAGTTTCTAATATGAACCGGTGAGAAAAACTTGGAGAAAATGGTACTAGCAAGCCCTCCTTCTATCTATCAAGGAGTAATAACACTCCTGTATTGAAGGAAGTACTCTGTGGAGTAAATTGTTTTTTATGACTCTAAAATTGAGTTTCCTGTAAATATGCCAATGATTCACTGAGTCACAGCAATTTTTTTTCATTAATTAAATATGTACTTTTTAATATTAGTTACTGTTTATTTACTTTGTATCCCAGCTGTAGCCCTCTCCCTCATTCTCTCCCAATCCCACTCTCCCTTATGTCCTCCATGCCCCTCTCTAAGTCCATTTATAGGGGAGATCCTTCTCCCTTTCTATCTGACCCTAGCTTATCAGGTATCTTCAGGACTGCCTGCAATGTCCTCCTCTGTAGCCTAGCAAGGCTGCAGTTCTCTCAGGGGGTGGAGGTGGGGGAAGGGAGTTCAAAGAGCCAGCCATTGAGTTCATGTCAGAGACAGTCCCTGTTCCCCTTATTAGGGTACCCACTTGGATACTGAGCTTTCATGGGCTACATCTGAGCAGGGGTTCTAGGTTATATCCATGCATGGTCCTTGGTTGGAGATACAGTCTCAGAAAAGACCCCTGTGTTCAGTTACATATGGTCCTTGTGGATCTCTTGTCCTCTCCAGGTCATAATAACTCCCCCTGCACTTGCTCCACAGTATGGTTATGATTCTCAACTTCTGTTTTGATATGCTACTAGGTAGAGTCTTTTAGAGGCCCTCTGTGGTAGACTACTGTCTTGTTACCTGCTTTCTCCTACTTCCAATGTCCTTCCCCTTTGTCTTTCTAAGTGAAGATTGATCATGTTACCTCTGGTCCTCTTTCTTGTTTATCTTCTTTAGGTTTACAGATTTTAGTATATTTATCATATCTTATAGGTCTAGTATCCACAAATAAGTGAGAATATACAGTGTGTGTCTTCCAGCTTCTGGGATACCTCATTCAGGATGAAAAGAAGATAGCATCTTCAACAAATGGTGCTGGTCCAACTGGGATTCCTACATGAAGAAAAATGGAAATAGATCATATCACCCTGCACAAAACTAAAGTCCGAGTGGATCAAAGAACTCAACATAAAACCAGACACACTAAATCGGTTAGAAGAAAAAGTAGGGAAGAGCTTAGAACTCATGGGCACAGGAGACAACTTCCTGAAGAGAACACCAACAGCACTGGCTCTAAGAGCAACAATCAATAAATGGAACCTCATGAAATTGAAAAGCTTCTGTAAAGCAAAAGACACTGTTGTCAAATGACAGCCTGCAGACTTGGAAAGGATCTTCACCAACCCTATATCTGGCAGAGGGCTGATATCCAGAATATGTAAAGAACTAAGGAAGTTAAAAGGCAATATTTCAAGCAACCCAATTAAAAACAGAGTATGGAGCCAAACAGAGAATTCTCTGTACAGGAATATAGAATGGAAAAGAAACACTTAAAGAGATGCTCAGCATCCTTATCCATCAGGGAGAAGCAAATCAAAATGACACTGAGATTTCACCTTATACCCATCAGAATGGAGAAGATCAAAATCTCAAGTGACAACAAATGCTGGAGAGGTTGTGGAGAAAGGGGAACCCTCCTCCATTACTGGTGGAAATGTAAACTGGTACAACCTTTTTGGAAATCAATCTGGTGCTTTCTCAGGCAATTAGTTATAGTGCTTGCCCAAGATCCAACTATACCACTCCTAGGCATATATCTAAATGATGCTCAAGTACACAACAAGGACATTTGCTCAACCATATTCATAGCAGCTTTATTCTTAATATCCAGAACCTGGAAACATCCCAGATGTCTATCAACGGAGGAATGGATACAGAAATTGTGTTACTTTTACCCTAGGTAATGATTTTATAGAGACCAATAGAACAGTACATCATCATTGTTCCTAAGGATGAAAAAGAAATGTTTGGCCATGTACTTTTAAAAAATTGATAGCGATAAGAGTAATCACGGAAGCTGCCAGGACTTCATAGTTTTGAAAACAGGAAGTATACATAAGAAGTAGATTATGAAGCTAGAATCACGTGTAAGGTATAAGAGAAAAATAAAGAAATAAAATATCATGGCAAGGAGTGGCAATTCACATCTATATACTCCCAGACCTGGAAAGATAAAAGCAGGAAACCCATTGTTGAGGCCATCCTGGAGTACATATCAGTATCTGTGCTCATCTAATCTATACTTAGAGACAATCTCTCAAAATGTCTACTATTAATCTGCTGATTACAAAGCAACTAATGGCATTATCAACCCAAATCAAATTATTTATCTAATGTTAATGTTTCACAATTAAGCCATAAATATTATTGAAAAATAAATATTTATCCAATGTACATTTCCTTCTAATTTGAGTTACATATATAATGTTATACATCTAGTTTTAAGGTGTAAAATGTTAAAAATATTCTGATGAGCACATACATGCTTCTGAGATAACTCACCCAGGATATTTTCTAGTTCCCAACATTTGCATGCAAATTTCATGATTTCCTTGTTTTTAATTGTTGAGTGGTATTCCATTGTGTAAATGTACAATTTCTGTGTCCATTCCTCAATTGAGGGACATCTAGGTTGTGTCCAGTTTCTGGCTATTACGAATAAAGCTGCTATGAACATGTTTGAGCAAATATCCTTGTATATTTGAGCATTTTTTGTATATATGCCTAGGAGTGATATAGCTGGATCTTGAGGCAGCACTATTCCTAATTGCCTGAGGAAATGCCAAATGGATTTGCAAAGTGATTGTACAAATTTATGTTCCCACCAGCAATGGAGGAGGATTACCCTTTCTCCACATCCCCTCCAGCATGTGTTGTCACTTGAGTTCTTGATCTTAGCCATTCTGATTGGTGTAAGGTGAAATCTCAGGGTTGTTTCGATTCACAGTTCCCTAACGACTAAGGATGTTGAGCATTTCTTTAAGTGGTTTTTTTTTTTTTGCCATTTGATACTCCTCTAGAGAGGATTCTCTGTTCAGCTCTTTACTAAAATCTGTACACCTAAATAAGCTAAGCTAGAAGGAGGACTCTGGGAAAGATGCTCAATCTTCATTCGGAAAGGTAAATGGAATAGAAATCTGAAGAATGTGAAAATAAGGAACAAGACAGGAGCCTATCACAGAGGGCATCTGAAAGACTCTACCCAACAGAGCATTAATGCAGATGCTGAGACTCATAGCCAAACTTTGGACAGAGTGCAGGGAATTTTTTGAAAGAAGGGAATATTGAAACACCTGAAAGAGTCTAGAGCTCTACAAGAACAACAGAAGAAAAAAAAATCTGGGCCTAGGGGTCTTTTCTGAGACTGATACTCCAACCAAAGACCATTCATGGATGTAACTTGGAGCCCCTGTTCAAAGGTAGCCCAAGTTAGCTCAGTCTCCAAATGGGCTCCATAATATGGGAAACAGAAGGTGTCTCTGACATGAACTCACTGGATGGCTCTTTGATCACCTCCCCCTTAGGGGGGATCAGCCTTACCAGGGCGCAGAGGAAGACCATGAGTGCCTTTCTGATGGGACCTGATAAGCTAGGGTCAGATGGAAGAAGAGGAGGTTTTCCACTTTCAGTGGCCTGGGGAAGGGGCATGTGAGGAGATGTGTGAGAGAGGCAGAGGGGATGAGGTTGTAGCTACAGCTGGGATAGAAAGTGAATATATTGTAATAAATAAAAAATATATTAAATATAAAAAAGGTGGAACTTCAGCTACTTGTGTACTTGGTATGTTCTTGAACAAATATAAACCAGCACAACAAAGATATATTCCCATACCCATATTTGTTGCTGCATTATTTAAAATAGTATGAACTAAATTAACGAAGTGTCTATCAAAAAATGAATAGATAATAAAAGGAGATGTATATGTGCAACAACATTTACTCAGTGATAACACTGGAAATCACATAATATGTTTTTTTTCTTTCTGGCTTAATATATAGACTGGTTTCAGAAAAAGCTCATTTTATATTTGATTTAGAACTTATTTTTCTCTGTGTGGGAGAGAGTTCAGCCACCATCCTGGACCAGGCTGATTAATAGTAGTCTTGAAACCTATGACATCCTTGATGGTTTTCTTTTTCTTTTTTCCAAAATGTTTATTTGAATTTTGTATTACACACAAAAGTACAACCTTCAAATCTTAAATTAAAATAAGGTAATATGACTATATGAACTGGAAAGGTATCAAACAGTGAATAAAATATTTAGCTATAAATGAAAAAAACAATAGAAATTAGAGAAATCACAGAAGCTGCCAGGATTTCATAATATTGAACTCTGAAAATAGATATAAGAAGTAAATTATAAATTCAGCCTTATGTGTATAAAGTATAAGAGAAAAATAAATAAATCAAATACATGGCAAGGAGTGGAGTTTCACATCTGTACTATCAGAACAGGTGAGACAAAAGTAGGAGACACAAGATTCAGGCCAGCCTGGAGAACATACATACTTCTAGGCCAATCTAATCCATACCTGGAGATTCTCTCTCAAAAATGTCTATCATTAATCAACTGGTTACAGAAAGCTCATGGCATTCTCAACGCAACATAAATTATATATCTGATGTTAATGTTTCAGCATTAAGGCACAAATATTATTAAAATATGAATAATCACTTATCCAATATGCATATCCTTCTATTTTGACTTACATATAAAGTTTTATGCATCTACTTTTCAGGTATAAAATGTTCAATAATTTCTGATAAGCACATGCAGATATCCTCTGTAAACCTGCTAACACAACATTATATGAGAGAGGTTGACTGTTTGTGGATATAGGAATTTACTAATCTCAAAGTCAAGACTATGACAGACAAGGCGATTTGCTCTCATCAGTGTCTACCAAGATGTCATATGCCTTCAACCTTCAATAATTTCCAGTTTTCTCTGTGACAGCAGCACTGAACTCAGACTGTGCTCTCATGACCTTTACCACCACTTCTTCACATTAGAAAAAAGGAAACAGAGATCTTATCAATCCAATAACTGCATGGGCTTCTCACAGTACGCAAGGGGTGAGCCTGGGCTTTAAAATGATAAAAATTTCAAGTCATATTATACATGATATAAAGAACCCAACTGTTATTAGTTACTTACCAAGTTTCCACAGTATGTCCTGGTGCATCATATTCTATTGGTTTTGATTAGAAATGGACTATAATCCTGCTGCCTGAATACAATACTATTAATATGCCTCCATCCTTGTAATCAGGAATTCTGAAGCTGATGACCTTCAGCTCCTGGGACACACCACCCTTTTCCATGGACACCACTGTGGATGGAGGACCAGGGAATGTCAGCCTCAGATGCAAATTATCCTGAGACAGGACAAGGCTGAACTCAGCTTTTCTGTTCCACCACATAGCATCTTTTATTCTTTGAAAGAGTGGCTGTATCTACCCTATATATGTGACAAGAAATAGTAGAGGATAGTAAGATTTCCAATAACTCAGATAAAACATTGACACAGTATTCTTAGTTAAAATCAGCAGCATGGTACTGAGCATATGGAAGTTTTTTGCTCAAGAGACATTCAAGAGACAGGAGGTCCTTATATAGAATGACAGACATGAACAAAATCTGTACTATTTTAGGAGCCTAAAACCCACAGGTACTGCTTCTCTCAGGAAACCCTGCACAGATATTCTGAGTCAGGAGGAGAGCATGAGATTAGAAAACTTGTAACAACCTGTCAGAGCTGAGTGTTCTTTGACACGTATCCCTAGATGTACTAAAGAGAGACATATTAGAGACACTTTAGCTTCAAGAGCTGTGGACAGTATACTGGTAGACAAACTCAGATGATGAGAAGGACTTCTTTTTAATTTTTTTCTGGTCTATGACTCTTTTGGCTGGATTCATGTCTGTGCATGATGTATGTACCTGATCCCTACAGAAGCCAGATAAGGTGTTAGATCTCCTGGAACTGAAGTTATGGATCATTGCCAGTTACCATGTGCGCTGGGAATTGAACATAGAATCTCTGAAGAACAGCCAGGGCTGTTAAACAATTAGACATATCTCTAATCCAACAATGGCTTTCTGAGTAAATAAACATGATGGAGAATGAAGAAGATCCATTAAAAAAGTAAAGGCCTGTATTTTGCTGAAGCCTCTTATTCAGGAAGGGAAGGCCGGTGAAAAGAGGAGGATGATTAAATGACTCCTAAAGGTTCTTTGTGCCTTTAAAGTCTGTGCTTTCTTGAAACAAAGGTAGAAAGGAAGTTACTTATACATGAAAATACTGTCATTTGATACAAGTAGTAAGAGAAAATCATAGGAACAACTCAGTGTTTTTATTTAATCTTACTCTTCTCTGTTCTTAGCTCAGGGTTCAGTGGGAATGTCATAACAGTACAGAATCCAATATTCCTCTCCATCTTTTCTGGAGAACTGGCGAGCCTCCATTTCCTGAATCCACATCAGGGAAGACACCAGTTCCAGGCTGATAGGAATGGGCCTTAATATCACTTTTTGTTGTGATAAACTACACTAAAAGAAATGAAACAGGAAAACTTTGTTCTTTATTTGGGAACTTGGTTTGTTTGGGAACACAGTTCAAGCATGCAACTTATTATATTGTGGAAGTCAAACTAGAAGGATGAAGGAGCTGCTCACATCACATACCCAACTGAGAAATAGAGTGTGCAGAATACTATAGCACAGGCCACTTTCTCCATTTTTTGGAGGTTAATAACCACATGCTGGGATATTGCTCAGGGTTGAAATGGTTTTCATATGTCAATTCACCTAATCAAGATGATCCCTCTCAGACATTCTCAAAGGCTAACCTCCATATAGATATCTGACAAGTATGCCCAGACGCTTATCTTTTGGATGATTTTGGATTATGCCAAATATACCATCCACTGTACTCCTCATGCCAATGACATTTCAGTGAGGGAGTGGTGTGTCATGGATCTCTTCCATTATGTTTTTATATTTGGAAATAAAAAGAACCCAGTTGATATATAATTGACAAGTATATAAGGTTACATTCTCTGTGAATGTTTCAAAACAAGTGTGTATGGATATAAATTAGTATATAGCCTACCTCAATCATTTACCATTTTTGTGGTACATGAATAAAACGCATAAAGTAAAATTTAAATATGTATCATTAATAAGTATATTCACTTTACCAACAGACCAAAAATACGTAATGCTTCTAATTGTAACATTCCACTCATTGGTTGTGGCTCCTTTTCTTGTCAGTAATGATGCTCACCTAATAGCCTTTAGATCCTATCACACATTCTCACAAAAAACAGCTGTCACCGGCTTCCCTTGTTTCATGGAGAGACAGTGCTGGTTTATCTGATTCTCTCTTGCACATCCAGGCTGAGACTGCTGAGACAGAAGCTGATTGTCAGAGTTCCTAGAATCAGACCACGTGATATATTTCCAGATTAAGCACTCTGAGCACATATTCTGTCTTTAGGGTTGATGATGACTTTCAGAACTTCAGTCCTAACCTTTTACTTTGCATTGAAGTAAAACTAGCCAAAACTATTGCTTTACTAAAGGATACTGATTAACAATAACTGGTTTAATTAAGAGTTTTCCACCTGATGGTCCCAACCACTTTGTTAGGATTTGTACATTGATAAGTATGTAGTATCCTTCCCATCCCTAATGATTAGGTTTGGTCTGTAGTCTCATTTGTTAGATATTAAAAACTAAACAGCAATTCTCTGTTTATTTTTTGTTGAACTTGATTTTTTTAACAAACACACTTTATTTAGGGTTATTAAATGTTTCTATCTCCTTTCCAAGCTCTGGACACCGAGTAGGAGGGAAAGAAGGTTAGTAGGAACAGGGGGCAGAGTTCTCTCCTACTTCCTGCTGAGTAGGGTCATGGAATCCATTTAGGTGCAATACCAATATCAGTTCAGAAATTCAGCAAATAGCAAATGCAGGAGCAGGATGAACCAGCAGCAAGCAGTCCTCCTCCAAACAGCCTCATCTTCTTTCTTTGGGCTGTCACATTTATACTGCAAATAGTCCTCAGAATTCAACTAATTCCACCTGGCAAAGACCATCCTCTGAATGAGAGACTGCTAAGATGCAGATAAAATAAAACCTCCTTGTAATTTTAACAAAAATATCTTTACATATCATAAACCAAAACATCCACAATAAGCTTTTGCTTTAATGACATATCTATTGGTGAGAGTGGGTGCTAAAATCTACCACTACCAATGTATAAAGGTCAAGATGTGATTTAAGCTATAGTAGTAATTTTTTTACAATGTTGGGTGGCCTTGTGTTTCAGGCATAGAATTTAAAAATTGGAATGATATTTTGTTGGGTTTGTACATTCATAACTATGTAGCATCCTTCCCATCTCTAATGAATAGATTTTGTTTGAAGTCTAATTTGTTAGATACTAAAAATACCTAATATATATTAATTCATAACTATATATATATACATATATTGTTGTATATAGTCTGGTAGTCTGGGCTGGTGTGAGATTCTGTATATCCTGTGTTTTCTAGAGTATAGTTGACATCCATAGATTGGAGTTTTCATTACAAACATTCTGTATGGCTGGATTTGTACATAGATTTTATTTAATTTGTCTTTATCATGGAATTCTTATTTTCTCAATCTATCTATGGGGATTAAAAGTTTCGCTGTGTATAGTAGTCTGGCCTGGCTTCTCTCGTCTCTTAGATTCTGTAGCATATCTGCTTAGTTTTTAATATTCTTTCCTTATTCTGTAAGTTTACTGTGTAGATTATCATGAGCAGAGGGAACTTTTTTCCCTTGGTCAAGACTATTAGATGTTCTGTATGCTTCTTGTCCCTTAATAGACATCTCCTTCTTTTAATTACAAAACTTTTCTCCTATGACATTGTTGAAAACATTTTTTCAGCCTTTGAGATGAGTGTCTTCTCTTTTCTTTATAACTCTTATTCTTAGATTTGGTCTTTTCAGTGTGTCCTTGATTTCCTAGATATTTCATATTAGTAATCTTATATATTTAACATTTTTCTTTACTGGTGTATCTATTTCATCTCTTGTATCTTCAACCCCTAAGATTCTGTCTTTGACCTCTTGTATTCTGCTCATGAAGCAAAGCAACAAGTGAGTAGTTTTTGTGGTTCTACAGGAACAGTGGCAGGGGACATGAGGCTCTACTGGTATTATGTTCCAGCACTGTGAACATTATTTAGAAATAGTTTTCATTTTAATTCCTAAATTTTTTATTTCCAGCATTCCAACTTTTTTGTGGTTTTATTGATTCTATTTCTAATTTCAGGTCTGGAACTGTTTTATTCATTTCCTTAAAATTTATGTGTCTTCCTGGATTTTTTGACAAATGTATCCAGATATTTCTTGAGGAACTTTATTATATTCATAAAAAGCTATTTTAAGGTTTTTATCTTATGTTTCAGCTATGATGGGATATTCAGGGCCTGTTTGGTAGTATAGCTGAGCTCTAGTAGGAACATACATCCCTGGCTGTTATTGTGTTTTTACATTGGCATCTGCATCTTGGCATCTGCATGTGGAGTGATTAAAAGACTATGTGCTCATTCATGGACTGTTCTTTCTTGAAATGGTATTTTGTTCTTTGGTTTCCATTTCATCTCTGGATTTACAAGGAGTGTATTGGCAGTGTGCTACCTGTTCTCCTGACTCCTTCAGCTGGTGTGTTCACAGGGAATGTTTACAGGAATTGTAGGCTGTGTTACTTGGATCATTTGGGATAAGAAGTTTGGGCTTGTAAATTTGGGGGATCAGGTCAAAGAGTAAAGCATGTTCTCAGCTATAGACTTGAGGGTGAATCTCTGGGGATAGGATGTCAGGAGCAGTAGGAGAAGTGTGCATCTGCCTTCATCCTACTTGTTGATCTGGAAGGAATAGCCCTTGGGTTAGCAGGGGTGGTGCATGCTAGTGTTGGGACCTAACAAAAAGCAATAGTGCGGAGTAAGAAAGAATGGTTTGTGGACTCTGCAGAGTAGTGGCAAGGGAAGAGGAGGGTCCAGCTGATACAATGTTGCAGCACTAGGAACAAGATTTGGGAACTGGTCTGGATAAACATTGGTCAGCTAAGACCCTACCTGGATTTCTGGCAAATGAACTTTTATATATAAATCATTATAGATTAAATAATTTTATCTTCATATATATATATTATATATATATATTTCTTATTTTTTTTATCATTTGGCCATCCATTACATCTAGATCATAAGTTTCCCTTTCTTCAAGCCCTCCACTCTCCTGCCCTACTTCCCATCTGCTCCAGATCCACCCATCGCCTTTTCCTTCAGTAAATTGCTGGCTTCCCAGGAACACCAACAGAACACTAGTAACAAGTTACTATAAGACTAAGTACATACTGTCTTATCAGGACTAGAGAAGACAACCCAGTACAAGGGTACTAAGAGCGGGGAAAGAATCACAGATACAGGGTACAGAGTTTAATAGAGAATTCTCTACAGAGGAGTATCAAAATGGTGAGAAGTACATAAAAGTGGTTCACTACCCTTAGTCATCAGGGAAATGCAAGTCAAAATGCTGCTGAGTTTCCATCTTTCACCCGTCCGATTAGCTAAGATGAAAAAGATAACTGAGAGCACATGCTGGCAAGGATGTAGAGAAAGGGGAACACTCATTCATTGCTGGTGGAGTCCAAACTTGAACAAGTACTTTGGAAATAATTCTGACACTTTCACAAAAAATGGCAATACCCATTCTTCAATAGCCAGTTATGCCACTCCTGGGAATATACCCAAATTATGTTCCACCATACAATAAGAACATTTGCTCAACTATGTTCATAGTGGCTTTATTCATAATAGCCAAAAAAAAGGAAAAAAATTATGTCCCCCAGTTGAAGAGTGGATAAGAAACCGGGGTACATTTACACAACAGAATACTACTCAGTTAACAAACACAAGAAAAACATGAAATTTGAAGGTAATTGCATGTAAGTAGAAAAGATAATTCTGAGTTAGGCAACCCAGACCCAGAAAGACAGATATGGTATATACCCACATTTAAATGGATTTTATTATATTGTGCAGGGTAAGCATACTACAATTCACTGACTCAAAGAATATAAGTAACAAGGATGGTCCAAAAGAGGATGCTTAAATCTTATTAAAAAGGACAAATAGAATAGGTATAAGACAGGGTTGGGGAGAAGGATCCAGGTAAGAAAGGGAACACAGAGAGCAATGAGGGTTGGTATCAGACCTGGGGAGGGCAGGAGCAGGAGGATGAGAAGGCTTGCAGAGAGAAGAGAAACTCTGAGAAGAGGCATCTCTGTGACAAGCTAGAGAGCTATGACAGGGTACCCTCCTGGCAGGATATGAGGGTGATGCTTGCTAAGTTCCTAGTAACAGGGGTCATGGAGACTGAAGAGGCCACCTTCTAACTAGAAAAGATACCTAGTTGTGAGTGGGAAACACCAACCCAGCATAAAAAAAATTCGCTAAAAATTAACCCTGCATATAAGATGTGTAGAGACAAAAACAATGCAGAGATTGATGTAATGTCCAACCAATGACAGGCCCAAACTGAGACCCTATGGGAGACAGGCAACCCCTGACACTATTAAAGAAACCCTGTTATACCTGTAGACCGAAGCCTAGCATAGCTCTCCTCTGAGTCATTACACCGAGTACCTGCTGAAAAGAGATGCACAGATCCACAAGTAAACATTCGGTGGAATGCAGGGAGTCTTGTGGAAGAGTGCATTAAGAAAAGAAGAATCAAGAGGGGAAAGGAACTCAAGAAGTTAAACAGCAACAAATCAAGTAATCCCATTAAAAATTGGGATGCACAGCTAAACAGAGAATTTTCAATACAGGAATATCAAATGACAGAGAAACAGTTAAAGAAATGCTCAACATCCTTAGCTATCAGAGACATGGAAATCAAAATGACTTGGGATTTCACCTCTTACCAATCTGAAGAGCTAAGATAAAAAACTCAAATGACAACACAAGCTGGAGAGGATGTGGAGAAAAGAAAACCTTCCTCCATTGCTGGTGGAATGTAAACTTGTACAACCACTTTGAAAATCAATCTGGCACTTTTTCAGACAGTTAGGAATAGTGCAACCCCAAGATCCAGCCATACCACTGATACATAGGCATATATCCAAAAGATGCTCAAGTATACAACCACATTTGCTCAATCACATTCATAGCAGCTTTATTTGTAATAGCCAGAGGCTGGAAACAACCCAGATACCCATCAACAGAGGAATGGATACAGAAATTGTGGTACATTTACACAATGGAATACTAGTGAGCAATGAAAAATAAGGAAATCCTAAAATTTGCATGCAAATGATGGGAACTAGAAAAGATCATCTTGAGTGAGGTATCCCAGAAGCAGAAAGACACATGTCGTATACACTCAGTTATCATTTCTAAGTGGATATTAGACATATGATATAGGATAATCATACTAAAATCTGTATAGCTCAAAGAACTAATCAAGAAGGAGGAACCTGGGTAAGATGATCAATCCTCATTCAGAAAGGCAAATAGGATGGACCTCAGAAAAATGAGAAAACAGGAAATAGGACAGGAGCCTACCACAGTGAGCCTCTGAAAGACTACCCTGCAGAATATTAAAGCAGAGGCTGAGAATCATAGATAAACTTTGAGTGCAGGGAATCTTATGAAATAAGGGTAAGATAGAAAGACCTGGAGGGGACAGGAGCTCCACAAGTAGAGAAAAATAAATCTGGCGAAAGGGATCTTTTCTGAGACTGATACTCCAACCAAGAACCATTCATGGAGATAACTCATGGAGATCTAGCCCATGGAAGCTCAGTATCTAAGTACAGACCCTAGTAAGGGGCACAGGGACCATCTCTGACATGAACTCAGTGGCCTACTCTTTGATCACCTCCCCTTGAGGGGGCCACAGCCATTCTAGGCCACAGAGGAAGAGAATGCAGCCAGTCCTGATAAATCAGTAATAAACTGCCAGGTCTCCAGTCTGCATACTGCTGATGCTGAGAGTGAAATCTTTCCCAGGTCCACTGCTTGTGAAGTGATCAGGAAGCCCTGTATGCTGAGTGGATTCCCAATAGATCATCAGCTTAGGGGATTGCCCTGGTTTCTGCTGACTCAACCAGGGAGGTTGGGAACTGGGTCAGTAAGATATCCCCAGTGGTATCTGCAATAATGAGTACATATTGAAAATTAATACATACACAAACACAGATTATGATATGACTATTGAAATTTGTTATATAGGGGGAGATCCAAGATGGCTGCCACGAGAGAACACTGTGTCTGAGGAGTAGGAGAGCAGAACCAACACAGCGACCAGGAGACTGAACTCTGGGACCTAAAACGCCAGCATTGTGAGTACCAGGTGAGCAGAACTCCTACGGTGAGAAAATCAAGTGGGAAAACCCTACGGACACCCAGTTATTACCTGGAGAAATTTCCCTGTGACCAGCGGCGCACAGCTCTGATCTGGGTGCCTGGACCCGCCATTGTAGACTGGATCACACAGTCTCCCGGGCAGTCTCAGGAGGAACCGGGTGCCGTTTTCACTGAACAGCACCCTACGAACGCACACTGCACCCAGGTTCTGCTTCGACCCATGGGTGTGCTGTGGGTTCGGACCGATCATCAGAACCACACCAGACTGAGTGGATTGGGGGACCTTTTTGACCAGTCCTCACATTGCCGGGGCGCAAGCCTAACGATTCCGCCAGCAAAATCTCAGTCAGTGTGTGAGTCCGCAGGCAGACCTGGGAGGATCCCGAGTTCTGCCTCAACCCACGGGTGTGCGGTGGGCACAAACCGATCACGGGAACCACCACAGACTGAGTGGATTGGGGGAACATTTTGACCAGTCCCCACACTGCGGGGGCGTGGGCCGAAAACTTCCACCAGCAAAAACTCAGTCAGTGTGTGAGTCCACCAGCGGATCTTGGAGGATCCCGAGTTCTGCATCAACCCACAGCTAAGAGGATCCTGGGACCATCTTGACCAGACCGCACACTGAGGGCCAAAGCTGAACGCATCCGCCAGCAAAAACCCCAGTTCCGGTGTCTGTCCACTGGCCAGACAGAGAAGTCCTCAGGCACCATTTCTGACAGCCCTGCATACAGCGGATGCAAACAAACCCCAACCCACTGTGTGTGCCCCAAATATCATCTCAGACCGTGGTGCACAGCCCCTGGCACACAAGGAGGCGACAAATCTCCATTCCAGGGGAGAGCCCTTAGCAACAAGCCACAAACCACCGGAAATCCGTGATCTTCTTGAAGAATAATCCTGACACAAGAGATTGACAGATTCAGACTGAAGTACAGCCTTAAAGCACAAACAGCTCCCTGATTTTATATAAACAAATGCCCAGAAATCGGCGAAAGAACTCACCCAACAAAAATCAGGACACCATGTCCCCACTGGAAACACCCAAAAGCAGTGGAGTTTTTAATTCAGCGGAGACACAGGAAAATTATATTAAAGCGTTGATTATGCAGATATTGGAGGAACAAGAGGAGAGACAAAAAGAGGAAATGAACAAGGCCCTCAAAGAAATGGAGAAGAAATTAACT
>JAQQSO010000276.1:21730-43559 GCA_028658305.1 Pachyuromys duprasi | reverse complement strand
CTCCTGGTTGTTTAGGGTAGACAGGGATATACCAGTCCCTGTCAAAAGCAAATGCAGCCAGCAGTCTTCTCCAAGACACTGTGCCTTTAAGTGTTTCACTCTGTCTATGTGTCAAACCTCTACACTGTCCCTCTCCTCTCTGGTCTCTCCAGACTGCCATTCGCCACATGCTAACACCGCACACCACACTTTTCTCTTTCTGGGCCCTCATTTGTTCCTCAGAGCCTTAGACCATGCCGCTCTCTGTGCTGTTACCAGCTGGCAAAAGCCACGCTCTGCTTGAGACAACTAACAGCTGTATACAAACCAAAATCCCACACTTGGGATTAAAACAAAAACATATTTACATAACATTACTGAGGTTTTAAAGAAACCAAAACTTACTTTATAGAGATCGACCTTCCTCAGCCTCCTGAGTGCTGGTATTAAAGGTGTGCACCACCACACCAACTTTTTTTTTTTTGTTTTGTTTTGTTTTGAGACAGGGTATCTCTGTGTGGCCTTGGCTGTCCTGGACTCAGGCACGTCTCACAGAGATCTGTCTGCCTTTGTCTTCTGAGTGCCGGGGTTACAGGTGTTGTACCACCACACCCTGATACCACCATCAATCTTAAAGAAAGTCCTTATGAAGAGCTTAGTAACTAGTTGTCTAAGTTTCTATTGTTCTGTTAAGTACCATGACCAAAAACAAGTTGGCAAGGAAAGGTTTTGTTTGTTTGTTTATAGTTGTAGTTCATTATGATGGGAAGTCAGAGCAGGAACTCAAAACAGGAACAACATGGAGGCAGGAACTGAAGCAGAGACTAAGGGAGTGCCGCTTACTGGTTTGTTCAACATGGCTTGCTCAGCCTGCTTTCTTATACAATGCAGGTTCACCTCAGGAATGCCGCCCCTACAGTGAGCTGGTCCTACCTACAAGAATCATTAATCTAGGAAATGCCCTCCAGACTTGCATATCCTGAATTGAGATTCTCTTTCCCAGATAACTCTAGCTTGTGTTAGGTTGACCACCAAGCAACCAGGACACTGGTTCATACTTTTAACTGATAAAGATTGTAAAAAAGAAAATCAGACACCTGGCATGATGTTTTTCCTATTCTATAGGTATAAACATATTACTTTGTGCTTGATGTTTTTCTTATTGCTCTATAGGTATGAACACATTACTTTGTGCTCCTATTCAGACTCAGGTGCAACAAAAGGAGGTATGAAATCATGCAAGTATCTTATAATTTAATCTTTGACAGTTAAATAACATGAAATTTTATGTAATTGTATAAATTTGAGATAACTTACCAAAGTGAATTATTAAAGCTGATAAAACCTTCCTATATTTCCAGGACAATTAAGTCATTGCCAATTTAAAAAGTACCAAAATCTTTCAAACTTTGATGAGCACATGAAATATCTCAGAATTTTATAAACATAGAGGTTTTTTTTCTGCATTGAAGACACAGGTCAGTGGTAGTTTGTCTAGCATGTGCAAGGGTTTATATTTAATACCCAACATCACACAAATGAAAAATGTGTGTATTGTGTGTAGGTAGACAGACAAATTTGTACCCAGTTAAAAAGGGTAAACTCTTTTGAGAGATAATTATTTTTCTTAAATATTTGTTTTGTCACAATATGTGTGACTGCTTCGCTTCATGTACATATGTACACTGTATGCATGGCTGGTACCCAGAGAAGCCAGAAGAGGATGCGAGATCCCCTTGAACTAGAGTTGTAGACAGTTGCTAGCTGCTATGCAGGTACTGGGCTGAACCTTGGTCCTCTGAAAGAGTAGAACATATTCTTAACTGTTGAGTCATTTTTCTGGCTCCAAGAAATGTATATATTTTATTTATTATTTATTGGGTTTTTTTTGGAGACAGGGTTTCTCTTTGTGGCCTTGACTGTCCTGGACTCGCTTTGTAGACCAGGCTGTCCTCGAACACACAGTGATCCGCCTGCCTCTGTCTCTCTCGAGTGCTGAGATTACAGGCATACGCTCAAGAATATATTTCTAATCATGTCTTGAATGACACTGGCATGCAGGTACACAGACTGTACTTTGACTAACAAGAAACTAAACCCCTGAAGTACACAGTATAATATGAATTAGCAGCTGGGGGTGGTGGTACAGGCCTGTAAACCCAGCATTTGGGAGGCAGAGGCAGGCGGATGTCTGTGAGTTCAAGGCCAGCCTCATCTACAAAGTGGGTCCAGGACAGCCAAGGCTACACAGACAAACCCTGTCTCGAAAAACTAAAAAAAAAAAAAAAAAAAAAAAAAAAATTTATATATGTGTATATGTACCTATGGCTTTCTGAGACTTTTTATTTAGGGTTTCAGTAACTATTTAATGCAGAATTTTCATTATGGTTATTCAGTGCTTTTAAATTTTTTAGTAAGTGTGGAAGGCATGTAAGTAACTTTCAATTTTAATTTGCTCTAAACTACCAAAAGTAATTTATTCATAGACTTTAGCTTTTAAAGAAAGGTTTGAGACAGGGTTTCCAGCTCAGTCTGGCCTCAAAGATAACCTTGAACTTTTTAGTGTTTGAGATAAGGTCTCACTTATATAACCTTGGTTGTCTTTGAGATCACTGTGTAGACTGGCCTCGAACTCACAGAGATACCCTGCTTCCGCTTCCCATTTGCTAAGATCAAAGGCATGCATCACTATGCCCAGCTACTTTGAATTTCTCCTCCTCCTGCCTCCAGCTCCTGAGTACTGGGATTATAGGTGTGCATTAATATATCTAGTCTGTGCTGTGCTGGAGACTGTTCATAGGGCTTAAAGCATGGTAGGCAAGAATCTACCAGTTAACTGCATCCCTAGCCGTAGGGAGAAAAAAAAATGTAACAACATATTACATATAATGTAATAAGCCATTGATTTAAGTAAACCAGTATAGCTTGAAACCATTACTCATTGTGCTTATATAGTACATGTTATAAAACGTCTTTTCAAAACTTAATTTTGGGTTAGGGAAATGGCTCAGAGGACCTGGGTTTAATTCTCAGCACCCACGTGGCAGCTCACAATCATATCTAACTCCAATTGCAGGGAATTTAATCTCTTCTTCACAGGCAGGAGGCATGCATGTGGTTCATAGGCATATACAGAGGCAGAAAAATAAATAAAATAACAAATTAGAAAAAAAAACTATACTTGGTCTAATTTTTCTATTTTTCTTTCATTGTAGTTTTCAGTTATAGACGACAGCCATGAAAGGAAACATGCAGAGGACCAGACAGTCATCTTTTCAAACGAAAACCAGATGGACCTGACAGCAAGTCACACTGTGATGATTACCAAAGGCCTTTCAAATTGTACCAAAAACGAAAATTTCACAAAAATAGATACCGCATCCTTTCTGGAGAATTTAAAATGTCATTCTGAGAATTCAAGAATTAAACAGGAATTAGAATGTCCCATAATTTCCATAGGTCAAAACACTTTCTCAGAAAAGATAAATTCTAACAACTTCATAAAAAGATTGGAAACAGGAAAATACAGTAGTTTTCCTTCTACAGAGCTTGACAAAGAAAATTCTGAGATACCTGTTTATTTCAAGGAAACAAACAGTGCTTCTTCTACGCATCAAATGCATTTATCTCTTAATGTAGATGAAAATAGTGGTAATAGGACTAGAATCTTTAGAGAACAAGACGATGGGATGAATTTGATCCAGTGCCAAGCAGCCTGTATTCAGACTTGGGTTCCTCCAGCTAGGGAAGCCAACTTAGGAGAATTTAAAGGTGATAATACAATTTATGGCAATGAATGTATGGAGTTGACAGCTAACGATACGATACAGGTTCTGCTATCAGGAAGTAATTTATCTAAAAGAGAAACTCAAACTCAACATGTCATGATGGATATTACAACAGTTGAGGGGGCTGAAGCTCTAGAGAAGAAAACAGTTCTTACAGATAAACTAAATGCTGCTTTACAAGGTTCTTTCTCAAACCCTAAAAATAAAATTCATGTTACCAAAAGTCATACTATGGAGTTAGAAACTCATACAGTCACCCAGATTTCTAATCAAGGTGCTAGCACATTGGCTGTAACCTCAGAATGTATAAGTTCCAGTCCAACTATTGAAGGTTATAAGACAATTTTTTATTCTAGTAACAATGATGCGATGGAACTGACTAAGTGTCTATCAAGTATAAGAGAGGAAAATAATTTACTGAAGCCTGATAAAAAATATTCTAAAATATGTACCAATACAGGTCCTGGTCCACTCAGGGAGAAAACTATTTATTCAGAAGAAGATAACATGGACATTACTAAGAGTCACACAGTTACAATAGATAATATGACATTCAAACAAGATCAAGAAAAAATTAAAAAAAAAATAACAGCTATACCAGTATTTGAAAAAGAAATGATGCTCCAAAATCCTATACCTATGTCAGAAGATCGGAAAATGAATGTAAATTATGTTATAGTTCCTCAAGTATCTAAGGAAAGATTACAACAGAACCTGACAAATACTTTATCTGTTTCATTGGCTGACAGGATTGAACTCTTAGCAGGTGAAGATATGGATTTGACTAAAAGTCACACAAGTAAGTTAAGTGAAGCTGTTCCTACAACTTTTGCCTTCGCATCAAAGAATGTCACCAAATCTTACTCTCACAAAAGTCCTTCAGATGAGTGGGGAAAGCTAGATAAACAAGTAGTACTAGGACAAGCAGTACAAGACCAGCATTCTAAACTTGAACCACAGAGGGAAAATGTAGATGATCCTGACTGCTCTCATGCTAACATGATAATTTCTTCAGAGGAAGAACAAACTATGGATCTAACCAAGAGCCACACTATTGTAATTGGGTTTGGTCCTTCTGGGGTACAAGAACATGGCAAAACTAACTTAGAACATAGAGACTTCGGGCTCTCAACAGAAAGCAGAAAGATAGCTGTGAACATTCCTATAGAAAACACTAGAGTATTAGCAACTAATGATATGGACATGTTAAAGGACAGAAGTATACATAAACCTGAATTTTTGAAGGAAAAAAAAATTTGTGGAAGAAAAAGTGCTGGTGAGCTGAAAATTGATAAAACTATTTTATTTTCAAAGGATAATGAGAATGATATGGATATCACCAAGAGTTACACAGTGAAAATAAACCGTACATCTCTATTGGATAAACATGATTCTCACCTACTACCTTTAGCAGGAACTTCTAAGACCATTTTGTATGCATGTGGACAGGATGAAATGGAAATCACTAAAAGTCACACAACTCCTTTAGAATGTAAAATTATCTCGCCAAATGAAATAACTCCTGGTCATCTGGATAAGACTGTGATGTCTGTAAATGATCATGAGGAACTAGAAATTACAAAGTCCCATACTGTTTTCATTGACTACCAAGCAGAGGTGGAAGGTGTACTTACAGACAGATTTGACTTTGAATTACCCAAAAAGGAAAGCCTACAAAGGCCAAAAGTGATATCTACTTCTGCTGAAGAGATTGTTTCCATTTCAAAAAACAGTAAGAGCAACCATCCAGCAGCAGAAGGCCGCCAGCTGATAGTACTAGGGGAAGGATCTAATAGTGGGCCTAGAAAAGAAACAAATGATGTACAAAAGCCTAGATTTCTCTATAAACTTCTTTCAGACAAAAGCCTTGGGCTCAAAAACAAGACCATTACATTTCCAGTGAATGATAAAAATAATAGAGATGCCACTCAGAGTTCTGTGGTGGAAATGTGTAATAAAAATAGCCCAGAAGAAGGAGAGAACTTAAGTTTTGTGCCATTGGCAGGAACTTCTAAACTGGTTTTGTCTGCACACAGCCCACAGGACATGGAGCTCTCCAGAAGTCAAGCCACTGCTTCAGAATATAAAACTGTCCGACCAGATGAAAGAGCTACTGAAACTATGGACAAAACTGTAGTGTTTGTAGATAATCTCGGTGATCTGGATGTCACCAAGTCCCATACAGTTTTCATTGATTGTCAAGCCAAAGAGAAAGCACTTCATGGCTATACTAAATTAGGAATGACAGCAACCACAAACTTGAGTGGTCCTGAAAATGATACCAGTATTCAAGAAATCACAAAAAAAACAATAGCTGACAAAACCCACAATATAAGAACTGTTATTCCTTCTAATACATTATTTAGTGCTCAGAGTACAGTGGAAATCAACAAGTTTCATAAAGCTGATTTAGATGAAGTCATAGGAAAGTGTGTGGAGGCCAATACATTGAAACAAACTAAACTTGAAACCTGTCCATTAAATGGTATAGATGAAAGAAATGTAGATTTTACACACAGTCAAAAAGCTTCTGTATGTAGATTCAGTGACAAGTATTCCTCTTTACCAAATGTTATTTTTTCTGATAATTTGGATGGTAATATAGCCTTGTATGATAAAAATAAGAAGAAAGCCAATAATTGCCAAACTGAAAGTACTGTAGCACTGCTTAAAGATCAATATCTGATAAAAGAGCCTCTGGGGGAGATGACTAAGCTCTCAGGGGATCAGGGGGAGGCCTTTGTTGTTGATATTAATGTTGCTTCTCAGCCTCTTCTCTCAGGCCAGCAGCCCCCTTCAACCCAAAAAAGGCAGGGTCCTGTCAATAAAGATGAAGGAGTATCATCTAAGGCTGGAAAAAAGACTTCACCTTTTTTCACAGGAAACTTCTCTGCACCCACACATGAAAATGAATCCAAAATGCCCACTAATGAGGAAAACTTTGCTGTAGCCTACAAAAAAGAACTGAATGAAAGTATTCAAACAGCTAAGTGTAATACAGATACTGATTGTCATAGTAATTCAGCCCTGACAACACAAGTCATTCAAGTCCATGCCAATACAAGAGAGGCATCAGGCTCTATGGTTCCATCTAATGTTTCATCTTTAAGCAGTGTCAAACCAAGTCAGAGTGATTTGAATAGAAAAACTGAGGAGTTTTTAGACTTTCCAACTGTTCATATGTTACCTCCTGCAGAACAGTTACTTGAAGTAGGAAAACAGCCACATAATAACATGAGTATGGTACAAGCTACAGGAATACATAACCTAGGTTCCAGTGATGATGGAGATGAAGAAAGTACAACTTTTCATAATGGGGCTGAAACTACCTCTGTATCGCCAAAAGCAATTGTTAAAGACAAAAGGAGAAGATGTTCATTGGGAATCTTTTTACCCAAATTACCAACCAAGAGAAATTGTAGTATCACTGGTGTTGATGACCTAGAGCAAAGTCCAACAGATGCAACTGACTTAATTCACCTAGAAACTCAGCCAGTTTCTAGTAAAGATTCAGGCATTGGATTTGTTGCAGCCAAACCGGATTTGAGTCCATCTCAGTACATAAATGAGGAAAATCTCCCTATGTATCCTGGTGAGATATTTTCGTCAGACTCTGTTAGCCTAGACATCGAAGAAAATGATCTGATTGACACACATCACAAAGAGATTTTACCATCTGAAAACAAAATAGAAACCTGCAGTGCCCAAAAAAGAGCCTGGGTACAAGAAGATGATAATGTTGTAAGTGAGAAAAAAATCCGAACACACGATAGTGCACAAGATCAGGAGGTAAGCTGTCCTGGTTCAAACGTTATTGAATTTTGTATTTTTGTTTATAATATAGGTGCTCTAGAATCCTGCTGCTATAACTTTCTCACTGTTAGGATTACTAATATACCATATACCTGAGTATGGTATATACTACCATACTCAACTATATTTTTAAAAACTTGTATGTGTTCTACTAAGCAAGTAGAAACTATTTCTACTTAATATAGGTTAGAGTTATATTCCAGTGTAGTTACCAGAGGTCATTTGGTAAGAAACTTTAAGATAATAACGTGTTGACCTGTAACTGTAATCCCAGTACTCTGGAGGCTGAGGTGACTTAACTGCCAGCCTAGGCTATATAACAAGACCCTATTGCAAAACAATCATTTGTAGTGAAAAATATCCACAAATATGAAATTAAAAGTTGTACAAATACCCAGTATTAGAATTGTGTCTTGACCTTTTGAGACAGCATCTTACTTTATTGCCTAGAAGAGCCTCACACTTGTAGTTCTTTTGCCTCTGCCTCCCAAGTGCTGAAATTATAGATGTTCTCTATAATGCCAGGTCAACTTTCTATAATTCTAAATATTCAGTCACTTTGCTGGTGATTTATAAGTATTACTTTGTGTATTACTTTGGGGTGGGAGGGAGAATCTCCTCGAAGCCAGGGGTAGTGACACATGCATGTAATCCCAGCACTCAGGGAGGCAGAGTCAGGTGTATCTCTGTGAGTTTGAGGCCAGCCTGGTCTGCAAAGTGAGTTCAGGAAAGCCAAGGCTACACAAAGAAACCCTGTTTCAAGACCTGGTCTTAAACAAAACAATATAAAAACAAAACCAATATGAGTAAGTACAGAAGATTGTTTCAGTGGCTTTGAGGTGAGGTGATGAGAAAATAGCCAAGGCTTTGAGAAACTAATAATAGTAATATAACACTTAAATCTGATTAGATTTTATGAAATTTATAATTTTGTTAAACAAATATTGACTATCTGTTTACTATACTCTTGGTCAGTGGTTCTCGGCCTTCCTTAATGCTGTGACCATATATTTTGTACTTTGTGTATATGGGTGTTTTGTCTGTATGCACATTTGCACACCGGAAGAATGCATCAGCTCCCATGGGACTATAGTTATAGATGGTTGGGAACTGAACTCCGAATGAGCAACCAGTCTCTCAACCGTTGAGTTCTCACTCCAGCTCCAACTCTTTAGTAGTTATCTTGAGGCAACCCCAACCATAAAATTATTTTTGTTTCTACTTCATAACAGTACTTTTGCTACAGCTGTAAACCATAATGCAAATATCTGTATTTTCTGATGTCGTTAAGACAGCCCCTGTAGCATCTGTTCTACCCACAGTTGAGAACCACAGCACTAGATACTTTTTTATATTTATTTTTATTTTATGTGTAGGAGTGTTTTGCCTACATGCATGTATGTATGTATATCACACGAATGCCTGATGTCTGCAGAAGCATTAAAAGGCTTCCAGATCCTTTTGGAACTAGAGTCACAGGTAATTGGAGGCCTCCATGTAGGTTCTGGAAACTAAACCTAGGTCTTCTACAAGAGCAGAAGTGCTCTGAGCCATTTTCAGCCCCTAGATACTTAAGAGAGAGTCTCATGTAGCCCTGGAACTGAAGACTTAAGCCTTTGATTTTTCTGGCTCTCCTTCTGGAATTGTGGGATTATATATGTGCACAACCATACCCAACTTTATGCAGTTCTGGGCTTAATGCAATCTTAAAAACTGAGCTACATCTCTCTCCTTGCCCTAGATAGTATTTGAGGTACTAGGATTATATCCAAGGGCATGTACCAAAGAATCTTTTAATAATAAAGCTTTTATCCTAGCATTTAGGCAAATAATTTTTCTCCAGAAAATGTGTAGATAGATACAGTGGTGTTGTGCCTGTAATCTTAGCTACTGGAGAGGCTAAGGAGTGCAAGTTCAAGGCTAGGCAACACAGCAAGATCCTGCTTTACAAAGAAAAAATGGGGTGGGGTATATGAAAATAATATTTGAAGCTAGATCAAATGTTTTTATTTTTGTTTTGAGATAGGGTTCTCACTATGTAGCCCTGCCGAGCCTGGAACTTGCAATGTAGACCAGGCTAGCCTTGTATTCACAGAGTCAGACCTGTGTGCCTTCTGAGTATTGGGATTAAAATAACCGTGCTTGCCAGGTTGTTGTGGTTTATCCCCTTAATCCCAGCACTTGAGAGGCAGAGGCAGGCAGATCTCTGTGAGTTCAAGGCCAGTCTACATAGCAAGTTGCAGCACAGCCAAGAACACACAGAAACCCTATTTTGAACCTCCCTGCCCCTCCACCAAAAAAAAAAAAAAAAAAAAAGAAATAGTATTTTTGTTGGTGTTTAAAATTTAGTCACTGTAAGTACCAAGCTCATAGATTTATGCTGGTGTTTATTAATTACGAAATTTGTACATGAGCACACACTTTTGCACATGTATGATGTGGAAGGAACAACATGCCACAGAGTATATCATGGGGCAGCTCTGTTACCTTCTTTTGCCTTTACATGGGAATGAACTCAGGCCTCTAGGTTTACTGACAAAGGCATTTGACTGGCCCCTATGCTGATATTTTTGTAATTTCAGGTTTTTGATCATCATACTGAAGGAGATATCAATAAAAATGTCAACAGTGAATTGATAAAAAGCCAGAGCAGAACACCGTCTAGTTCCAGCAGCTCTCTGGATTCATTCAAGGCTGATGGAATCTCTCTGGATGTCAGCAGTAAGATCTTTATGAGACTAAATAATAAGTTATTTGAATCCTTGATTCAATTTAGGAAGTATTTAAATGCTATATAAATCCTTTAGGTTATAGAGTTGATAAGTAAAGTAATATTTCACTTACTTTTTTTTTAACTTAATGAAACGACAAGTGTTATAGAAGAATAGTTCATTTTCTCCAAAAGCTTGTAATTAGTGGGGAAACACTGAATGGAGCCTTAAGACTATATTACAGATACTTCGTCTTTCTAAGTGAACAGATTCCCAGCAACATTCTAATAAATGTGTGCATCAGCACATAAATCTGAAGGATAACTAAAATTAACTTTACATTTCAGTTTTCATTGATTTGTTTTTGGTACAGCGTCTCACTGTGTAGCTTTGGTTCCCTACAATTGGTGATGTAGACCAGGCTGGCCTTCTTGCTTGTGTCTGTCTGGTGTTGGGATTAAAGGTGTACACCACTATTCCAAGCCTTACAGTTTAGCTTTGACATGCTTATTACATAAATTTTGCTTTGCTTCTAGCCCAGCGTAATAGCCAAATGGAATCACAGTTTCTTGGTGACACTATCTGTGAAGAGAGTTTGAGGGAGGTATGTTAATGAGGTTTTCACTTTAATTCATTCTTACATTTATTATTTATTTTGTGTGTATATGTGTGAGTGCATGTAGGCCACAGTACACATATGGCAGTCTGAGGGCAACTTGCAGAAATTGATCTCTCTATCCCTCATATGGGTCTCAAGGATAGAACTCAAGTTGCCAGGTTGGTGTTGAGTGCACTTGCCTGCTGAGCCATTCCATGGTCACTTCCTCACTATAGTTTTTTATTTGTTTCTTTGTCTATACTGAAACAGTGTCTTATGATATAGCCCTGGCTGGCTTGCAACTGCCTATGTAGATCATGCTGGCCTCAAACTCCCTGAGATCTGTCTGCATCTGTCTTCCAAATCTTGGGATTAAAAGCATGTGCACTACCACATCTGGCTTATTTCTTAACTTTGTTTTGTTTATGAGACAGGGTTTCTCTCTGTAGCCCTGGCTGTCTTGGACTTGCTTTGTAGACCTGGCTAGCCTGGAACTCAGCGATTTATCTGCCTCTGCCTCGTGAATGTTGGTGCACTGCCCGGCTTTATTTCTCATTTTTAATCCACTATGTTTGTTTGTTTGTTTCTCTGTGTATCAGAGTTGTGGCTGTCCTAGAACTCGCTCTGTGACCAGGCTGGCCTGGAACTCATAGATATCTGCCTGCCTCTGCCTCCCAAGTGCTGGGATTAAAGGTCACTATGCCTAGCTATTTTTTAAAAATAGTTTGTTGTTTTTTTTTTTTAGATAGGGTCTCGGGCATGTGCTAGCCTTAAACTCCCTATGTAGCCAATGCTAGCCTTGAACTCCTGGTCTTTCTGCTTCCAACACTCAAGTGCTAGAATTATAGATGTGTGCTACCACTCCTGGCTTAGTTTTGTTTTTGTTTTTGTTTGGTTTTGAGGTAGCTCCCATATGTCCCAGGTGGCCTTACACTTAATATGTACCTGAAAGTGACCTCAAACTTTGATCCTCCTGCCTCTACCTCCAGAGTGTTAGGATTACATACATGGGCCACATGCCAAATTTTATGTCATACTGGAAATCCAGTCCAGAGCTGGATGAATGCCAGGCAAGTACTCTAACAACTATGTTTTATCTTCAACCCTAGAATTTTTTAAAGTTATGATGTATTTCAAATATATAGAGGCTAGTTTTCTTTGCTAAGGATTCGACACAGTAATTATATGAAGTATTATCTTAGTCTGTTCTGTCTTGCAATAACTGAATACCGCAAAATGGGTAGTTTATAGAGCCATCTTGTGGTTCATTAGGCATTGTAAAGCGTAACACTGCCACAAGCTAGCATGTGGTAAGGCTGCCAGGCTGGAGGTACCCTGCAGAATCTCCATGTGCCCCATAGCATCTCATGACAATAGGACAAGTTTGCCAAGTTGAGTCCATTTTCCTCTTACAGAGTCCTCAGTGCTGTCCTGGGGCTTAATATTACAAGCTCATCCAGTTATCCTCTACTTCTCTATATTGTTAGCATATGACCTTGGGAATTAATATGTTTTAAAGGGATCAAACACCTAGACCTTAGTAAGGAGAATTTAAGAGACAAATATTTTGCATTTTGAGAACTATTTTAAATAACCTTAAAAAATGTTGGGTGTGGTAGTCTGTACCTTTCATTTTTGCACTAGAGAGACTAACATTGTGAATTCTTGGTCACATTAGGTTGCAAATTTGAGGGATACATTGTTCAATAAAACATCTACTTAAGTAAAGTTTGCTAATGTTTGCCTATTTTCATAACACAGTAGGTTAAGCTGTTTAGAATTAAATGATATAGAGTCAAAGTGAGTTTAATTTGAATGTTCATATAAAGTCCTTTTTTTTCCCTTTCTTTTTAGAAACTCAAGAATGGACAAATTACTATAAGGGAGTTCTTCATACTTCTTCAGGTCCACATCTTAATACAGAAACCCAGGCAGAGCAATCTCCCAGCCAAAGTAAGTGCAGTTGCTTTGCAAAATATTCATCTCAGTTAAAATATATCATACTTAAAAAAAATGATTTGCACCAGAGTAAGCATTATTTAAAAGTCAAAACCATGAACTGCAGATGTAGCTCAGTTGGTAGAGGCTTGCCTAGTATGCATGAAGCCTTGGGGCTGCCGGGTCTAACAACCTGCGTTTATATACCCTGATGATGCTCCCTTTCCTTGTTGGTGTACTTGTAATGCCACCTGTAACCTCTCGAACACTCCAGTGGTGCCTCTGGAGGTGAGATCTCAAATCAGTATCCAGCTTGGCAGCCCTCCCCGTTTTACATCCACAAGGTTTTCTTCTCCTTCAGTGGTAAAGCTAACCTCATCTTTGAGTCTCAGTGTCTACAGAGCCACGTCACACTTAAGAAGACAGACTTGAAAAATCTTAAAGTACAGGGCATTCAAACGAAATGGATTATGTAGATCATGGAAAATGAGGTTCATAACTGTGGACATCTGTTCTAAGACTTTGATGACTGTTGGTCTCTGTAGAGTAAAAGTGGGCAGCATATTTTTGGTGGGAGTGGAGGTATTGTTAGCCCTTATAGACAGTGTTTGCAGCTCCCTTATATGTCTGTATGTTGTCGCAGCTCGGCTGGCTGAACTGGCAGAGGGTGCTTCTATAGTCATCCGTGGTCCTTGCATGTTTGTGGAGTGATATCACTGGAGTTTGCTGCTTTGTGGGTTCCTTTCTTTCACCCCTCTATTCTTTTTAGTTCTTCCCTTTTAGCCCCCTAACACTAGATAGGAGATAAAAAAGGATAGAAGGGAAAGGGGATGAAATTATCGTTAGACTACTTTCTGCTGATTAGGTGTGTCGAGTTCTTTGGGGGAAGTTTGATTTTCACCATCAGGATATTCAATTTCTTCTCAGTTTCTTTGCACATGACTACTTTAACAAACTGCAACCAACAGCATCCAACTAATACCCAGCCAACAACAGCCACCCAGCCCCATAGGACCCTAGCATTTATATATCCCCTGCAAAGCTCCCAGAATCCCCAATGTGACACACTCTCAGAAACTACCTACAGCTGGCAAAACCAATTCTCTACTAAAGCATGAGGCAAATTATAGTCGTCTGCTGTGAAGCAGCCTTTTATTCCCACCCCTGGCGTTAAAATGAAAACATATTCCCGAAACATTTCTGTGATTGTTTTTCATTAATTTATTTATTCACTTCATATTCCAGTCACAGCCCCTGACCTGCTCTTCTCCAAGTCCCACCCTCACAGCTCCCCTTCCCACGTTCTTTCCTCCCTTTCTCCTTAGAGAAGGGGAGGTCCCCTCTACGGGCACCAACCCACCCGGCACATCACGTCACAACATTACTAAGCACATCCTCTCCCACTGAGGCCAGACAAGGCAGCCCAGCTAGGAAAAAGGGATTCAAAGGCAGACATCAGAGTCAGAGACCGCCTCCACTCCAATTATTAGGGGACCCACATGAAGACCAAGCTGTACATCTGCCATAGGTCCAGCCCGTGCATGCTCTTTGGTTGGTAGTTCACTCTCTGTGAGCCCCATGGGCCGCAGTTCACCCTGTAGTTCTTCTTGTGTTGTCCTTGACCCCTCTGGATTCTTCAATCCTTCCCCCAACTCTTCCACAAGACTCTAAGCTCTGCTGTGGATCTCTTAAAGAAACCAAAATTTAAAATTCTCATGACAGAGTGGTTCAAGCTAAAGTAATGTAACTCAAAGTATAATTAAGTTGAAGAACTCCTTGGCCTGAAGAACCCAGGTATTGATTATATATATAAAGTTGGACACTTAATAAAAATGAGTAAAAATGGCTTACACAGGTAGTTTCTAATTCAAGATGAAACAAATTAATCCACCCACTGAATACAATAATATCTATCCAGTATGTTCCACAGTGCATGAACTTTTGTCCTTTGGCACTTCTGGTATTTTACCAGTTACAAAATTGTATGCTTTACTTTTTAAACTTTTATTTGTATTTTATGTGTATTGATGATTTTTGTGCATATATGTCTGTGGATCACGTGTGTACAGTGCTTGAGGAGGACAGAAGAGGACATCAAGATCCCCTGGGACTGGAGTTGCAAATAGTTGTAAGCTACTGTGTAGGTACTGGGAACCAAATCTGGGTCCTCTGAAAGAGCAACAAGTGCTTAACTGACGAGGAAAAAGAAATAGATCAGCCTTGTATTGGATGGAGATGCCATTCAGTATTTTCATAACTTCTTTTCTCTTCTTTTCCTTGTCCTTTTACAGAGAGACTTGATTTACCTGGTATCAGTGTTTAAAAACACAATCTTCATTTTAATGTTGCCATTTATTTTTGAGTCAATACAGTTTCGATCTTTACTCATTTAAGAATATTCTTTAAGAACTGGAGGATTGTAGCCAGGCATCTTCAAACTTAGAGGCAGATCTTGGTGAGTTTAAGACCAGCTATAGCTTCACAGAGAAATTGTGTCTCAAAGCAAACAAGAACCTGATAATTGAGCCAGTGAGATGGCATATCAGGTAAAGGTGCCTTACGCTAGCACCCACATGGTGGGAGGAGAAAACTGCCTTCCACATTCATGTTGTGCCATGCGTGCCACACATAATAAATGAATGTGATTTAAAATAAAAAGTCACTTTGGCAGTATGCTGAATGTGGTGGTGCACACCTATAATCCTAGCTCCTGATTGGTTCAGCCAGGAGGATCAGAAGTTCAAGGTCATTCTTGATGTATAATTTCAAGGCCTACAGCATCTATGTGAGACCTTGTCTCAAAATAAGTAGCTAGGGTCCCAAGGAGATGGCACAGTGATTAAAAGCACCAGCTTCTGTTGCAGAGGATTCAGATCTGAGCCCCAGCACCCATGCACATGGGGGTTCACAGCTCTGTAACTCCACTCCCAGGGGATTTGATATCAGCCTCTGGCTTCCTAAGGCCCCAGGCGTGAATGATGCATATGTGCAAACAAAATACACACCAGGTCCTGGGTCTTGAACCCAGTCCTCATGCTTACATAGTAAACACTATATTCCAGCCATTTAATAGATAAGCCCAAAGTTTAGAGTAGAAAAATAAACTTATTCTGTGCTGTGGTGCTTGTAAAAAAAAAATTAATAAATTGTTTTCCTAAGTCATGCAGTGAGAAGCTGGTAGAGTGTTTGTTTTTTCCACAACAGGGTACGTTCATTTGTCTTTAAACTAGGGTTGTAAAACATAAGGAACTGTTTTTATTCTTCAATGAGTGGATGGGTGGGTGGGTTGGTTGGTTGAGATAAAGTCTTACTCTAGTTCAAACTAGCCTAGAATTTACTATGTAGCAGAAGATGGCTTTGAACTCACAAAGACAAGACGTTTTTGCCTCAGTCTCCTAAGTGCTGGGATTGCAGTCATGATCCACTGCCTTGATATATTTTTTTTCCTTTCTATTTTAAAGTGGTTTCTGCTAAACTTAGTTTTTAGATATTGTTTGCTTGTTCGTTTTTTGGTTTTTCAAAACAGAATTTCTTTGTGTAACAGAGGCCTGTCTGTCCTTGACTTGCTTTATAGACCAGGCTGGCCTAGAACTCACAGATATTCACCTGCCTGCTGAGTTTAAAGATTTGCGCCACCATGCCTGGCTATATTGATCTTTTAAAATTACACTCACTTATTATGTGTATATGTATATGTTCACATGCATGTAAGTGCTTAGAAATCAGGACATTTATGGGAGTCACCTTGCCAATCTCTGATTTTCTTAAAATAATTCATAATCATTTTAAAACCACTTTCAGTCCTGTAAGTCATTATCTTAACTCACCTGAACACCTGTAGAAGAGTAGACTTTGAAGTTAGGAACTTGAATTCATGTTTGAACTTCTAACTTCCTGTGTAAACTTCATATAATGTTTTAAGTGTCTTTGCATAATTGTTTTTCCCCACAGTACTGGGGATTGAACCCAGAACCTCATGCACCCTAAACTGAGCTACATACCCAGGCCTCTTTGTATAACTTTTTAAAATAGATACTCTAAAATTTGAATTTGTTCTTGTATGTGGTTTTGTCCTCAAAATGCCAGTTTTGAGCCAGATGTTGGTACACTTCTATAATTCCACCACTTGGGAGGACCAGGAGTTCAATGTGATCTTTAGCTACATAATAAGTTTCAGTCCAGCCTGGGCTACAGAGACTCTCTCTAAAAAAAAAAAAAAAGGAAAAGAACAAAAATCAGCATCTAGTGCCTATCAGACATGGTGTCACAAGGCAAGAAGTTTAGGCAAACGGATCAAAAGTTCCAGCTCAGCCTAAACTACATAGTAAAGAAAAAGGTACCGATTCTGATTGATTGATTGATTAATTACTATTTTTTTTAAGTTTACTATAAACGCATCACCTACCCCAGAAGATCTGATGTTGAGACAATATGTTTATGGACCCAAGATACAGATTTACAGAGAAGATTGTGAGCTTCTCCGACAAAAGATTGAAGAGTAAGAAACTTTAATTTTTTACTCCTGTGATTGTTTTTGGAGGGTTGTAATAAACAAATGGTCCATGTGGTATTTTAATTAGAATAGCAGCAGCATGGGAAAAATGAATGGAATTAACTGCCAGTGTGACATAAATGGAAACCCAATTCTGTTTACAATATTGTGTAGCCTTGCATAAGTCACTTACCCTTCTTCCACTTCATAAAATAGTAATGATAACTAATCAACAGATGCCATGAACAGTAGCAATTACTTACATTGTGATCAAATATCCTGCATATTTCCCCCTTTTTGTTTAAACAAAAGACTCTTTAGCATCAGTAAACTATATACAGTCTGGTAAGAATTACAGTCACAATGTCCAGTCCATATATATTTAGCAGCCTTAGAGAAAGTACTGTCTATCCTCTCTTGGTGAGTTCAAAGTTACACTTTATCGTAACTTGCATTTACCAACCTAAAAATTCTTTTTAGAGCTTAAAACAATTTTCTAAAATCCTAAACAACTTAAGCATAACTGTGAAACTGTAACTATTTTGTCTTCAACCCCATCAGAGACCTGAGAAGGATAAATATTACCTGAGTAAACAGAAAGGACAAAGCAAACATCTTTCAAAACCATAGAAATGACAGAGATCACTGGCCTCCTGGATAGTCAGCGACCCAAGATTGCTCTGCAATGTTGGAGCATCCGTCTCTTTGTCTTATTGGCCCAGAATATCTGACAGATATTTCTCTCAAGTAGTAATTATGGAGGACTTTTCTTCCTTGTTCTGGCAGAGTTCTGCAGTGGACTTTCTTTGTGTCCTGTTTGGCCAAAGCTTGGACAGCATACTTTCAGCAGTTGAAGCAAGGGCAATTTATTGCCCAGTGGAAGCTTGCCACATTTGGAGCAAACTCCATAAGGAGGCTCTTCAGTGCACATCATCTTTGAAGTAGTATGGGGGTACTGCCAGGAGCTGACATGTGTTATTGTCAAGAACGTCTTAAATTAATAAAACATCTTTAAATGCCATATTCTATAAGTCTTTGAAGACTAATTATCTTCATATATTTGAATGGTTGCTTGTCTCCAGCTGTCTGCTATCTGATTAACTTAGAAAACACATGTGATTAACTAAACTAGTACTTAACAAAACTACAAGTTTGATTGACTGACTATTAACTTGCATTTCTTAATTATCCTAAACAGTTTGGGAGAGTAGCTTTCAAATGGACTAGAACTTTACACTGTATTTTTAAAATAATTTACACTGTATTTTTAAATAATTTATTTAATTTAATTTTATTGTTCATTAATATGAAGATGTCAGATCCCTTGGAATTGAGGTTATAGACAGTTGTGAGTCGCCATGTGGGTGCTAGGACTTGAACCTGGGTCCTTTGGAAGAGCAGACGGTGCTCTTAACCTCTGAGCCATCTCTCCAGTTCCCTCACATTGCATTTTTAAGAATTACATAGGTACAGTACCTTAAAAAGAGTTGATAGCATGTCGTAAACGAAATACAACCTTGTTTTTGTATTAGTATGCAAAGATCTATACCAATGTAACCAAAGATAACCTTAATTTTGTGTCAGTATACAAAGATCTATAACAAACAAATAAGTATAACCTTAATTTGTATCAATATAGGAAGATCTGTAAGAGTAGATTCAAAAATCGAACATTTTATTTTTCATATATCATTTCTATATCCCACCCCTTTTTTCTTTTCACTCCCCCCCCAACACTCGATAGGAGAGAAAGGATAAAGGAAAGAGTAAGAAAGAAAGAATGAAATCCCTGGGTTAACCTCCTTTACTTTGTTTCCTCCCTGACCAAGAAGACCTTTCACAACTTGGCACCAATTCCACCAAAAACAAATGTCCATTACATAATGAAGGGCCAAGAAGAAAACCACTCACCGTATCGCTTGGAAAGGGGCATCATTCTCAAAAATTGCTTTCTGCTCTCTGGGGGTGACAACATCTTTTGGGGGCCCCAAAACGTTGCTATTAAAGACGTTCATGACCACACCCAACTCATTGTAACATTCTTAACTTCTGAAACACTGGCCATATTTCCTAAGTGAATTCACACGTCTATGTAGGAAAAAAAATAAAACTAAATATAATTAAAACTGGCTCCATGTTTAAGATGATTTATTCAAGCAGAATTCTAAATCCTGTATTACATTTTTGTGTGTTTTAGATTAAAGGTGTCTGCATTGAACCAAGATAAACTATTGACTGATGTAAATAGGAACTTGTGGGAAAAAATGAAAGACTACTCTGATGAAGAGGTATTTTTATGTCATTTTTGTAAATATGATTTGACACATCTAAACTCTTGCTTTTCCTGCTGTGGTGGTACACTCCTGTAAAAGTAACTTTTACTCTCCTGATGTAACTGTCTCAGAGGTTTTCTGCCCCGTCTGCTAACCTAGGCCTAGTCCTGGAAGCTTCTCGCCTCCGTATAGTCTAACTTGGGCCTAGAATGTCTTCAGCCTCTGAGACTTAACTACTGAGTAAGCTCATTCTTTCTAGCTCTTTCTGAACTCTGGCTGGCTGGTTCAACTCACCTATTCTGGCTCAAACTCCTCTCCAAGGTGGCTGATTTAAACTGGCTTCTCTCAGCTTTTGACTGAATTGCTCTGCTTGGCCTCAAACTAACTCTAGCAATCAGTTCTAATCTTCTGACTCCTTTCCATTCTCCAGCTCATCCTGTTCACCTGTGTTTAGTTCATTCTCTTTTTAACCTGTAAAACCTGCTTCCTCTCCTCCTCTGCACTGCTCTCTTAAGTTGCTTCTCTTTCCTTTCTCCTCTCACGAGAGTTGCCCATATCCTAGCTCTGATTTATTCTGTCAGATCTTTCTCCGATTCTTCATTTTGTCTGCCTCTCAAATAGACGTCACTTTTAAACATAGCTGCTTCCTTCTATTCACTAACTTTACCTTCATTGTTGGGATTAAATGTATATACTAAAAGCCTGTCTACATTCTATCTGGTTCTAGAAAGTCTTTGGATGCGATCAGAGCTTCCATGTTGCTGGATTAAAATTCTTCTACAGACACCTTTAATTCTAGCTCTTGGAAAGTAGAGGCAAGTGGATATCTGAGTTCAAGGGCAGCCTGAACTACAGAGCTAGTTCCAGGACAGCCAAGACTACACAGAAAAACCCTGTATCAAAATATCTATAAACAAAAGAAATAATAAACTCTAATAAACAAAAAACTCTTAATGGTGTAGGGTTCTTTAGTTTATTCTTAGATATAGTATGCTGCTGTGGTCTTACCTAATTATTACCAAGTAACTGTTAAATACAACCTTTCCAATGTGTGATGACTAATTTAACTTGGAAAAAAAAAATACACACACACAGTAGTATTTTGTGATTTAAAAGCCAGTCGTTCTCTAGTTTGTAAAATGAATAAGAGAATTAAATGCAAGAATCAAAACTGAAGTCTTTAATTATATTCTTCTATTTTTAAATAGATATATAGAAGCACTTTAGAGGCAGAGTCAGGAAGAACACACTTTTAAGACCAACCAGGTCTATATAATGAGTTCCAGATCAGCCAGGAAATTAAATTTGCAAAAGAAAAGTGTTTTCCGTAGGGATCAGAATCTAGGAAATTGACCCTGTGTTCCCAGGCCGTGCTCTCTGACTTGTTGCTTTAGTACAGTGCACTCTTCAACTCTCTCTTACAGCTGAAGACTTATGGAATTTACCTCAACAAAATGAAATCACGTTATACAAAGATGACAAAAGTCTTCACTCACCAAGGAAAAGTGGCTCTGTATAACAAATTGGTGCATTCAGCTGAGGTAATTTGATATGGTTAATATATAGTAGTGTACAGTAGATGTGAAATATGAAGTGCTTTGAAGGAGATACATAAGTGAGGGTTGGATAAAAGCTTGTTTGAAAAGTGAGGTTCTATCAATCAAAAGCTTCAAACTTTGTCATTATAAGTAAAATTAAGTATAGTTACTAATAAGGGTTGTATCTCATCTCGTAGTCATGCATTTTACACATTGAAATAAAATCCTTGTGATTCTGTGTCCCCATTTTTCCAGATGGCAGTACTGTCTTCTTATATCCATATTTACTTGTGTATGCATCTGCATGTGTTTATCCTTTTCCTATTAAAAAGGCTCTACAAGTTAATGTAGCAAATATAGAACATTTGCTTAGCATTTGTTCAATTCCCATTTCAGAGACAGAAGTGTAGGTGCTCATGCTTAATATAAGCATGTGCATAAGAGCAAGCTAGCAAGGTAGCTCTGCTTAACAGGTACTGGCAATTAAGAATAGGAAGTGTTGCATGTGTATCTTTTATGGAAATAAAAAAATTAAGAATAGTTGTAATGTTATGTAAATATGTTTTTGTTTTAATCCCAAGTGTGGGATTTTAGTTTGGGCTTTAGTTTGTTATATAGCTGTTAGTTGTCTCAAGCAGATCGTGGCTTTTGCCAGCTGGTAACAGCACAGAGAGCGGCATGGTCTAAGGCTCTGAGGAA
>JAQQSO010000276.1:0-21630 GCA_028658305.1 Pachyuromys duprasi | reverse complement strand
ACACTTCCTATTCTTAATTGCCAGTACCTGTTAAGCAGAGCTACCTTGCTAGCTTGCTCTTATGCACATGCTTATATTAAGCATGAGCACCTACACTTCTGTCTCTGAAATGGGAATTGAACAAATGCTAAGCAAATGTTCTATATTTGCTACATTAACTTGTAGAGCCTTTTTAATAGGAAAAGGATAAACACATGCAGATGCATACACAAGTAAATATGGATATAAGAAGACAGTACTGCCATCTGGAAAAATGGGGACACAGAATCACAAGGATTTTATTTCAATGTGTAAAATGCATGACTACGAGATGAGATACAACCCTTATTAGTAACTATACTTAATTTTACTTATAATGACAAAGTTTGAAGCTTTTGATTGATAGAACCTCACTTTTCAAACAAGCTTTTATCCAACCCTCACTTATGTATCTCCTTCAAAGCACTTCATATTTCACATCTACTGTACACTACTATATATTAACCATATCAAATTACCTCAGCTGAATGCACCAATTTGTTATACAGAGCCACTTTTCCTTGGTGAGTGAAGACTTTTGTCATCTTTGTATAACGTGATTTCATTTTGTTGAGGTAAATTCCATAAGTCTTCAGCTGTAAGAGAGAGTTGAAGAGTGCACTGTACTAAAGCAACAAGTCAGAGAGCACGGCCTGGGAACACAGGGTCAATTTCCTAGATTCTGATCCCTACGGAAAACACTTTTCTTTTGCAAATTTAATTTCCTGGCTGATCTGGAACTCATTATATAGACCTGGTTGGTCTTAAAAGTGTGTTCTTCCTGACTCTGCCTCTAAAGTGCTTCTATATATCTATTTAAAAATAGAAGAATATAATTAAAGACTTCAGTTTTGATTCTTGCATTTAATTCTCTTATTCATTTTACAAACTAGAGAACGACTGGCTTTTAAATCACAAAATACTACTGTGTGTGTGTATTTTTTTTTTCCAAGTTAAATTAGTCATCACACATTGGAAAGGTTGTATTTAACAGTTACTTGGTAATAATTAGGTAAGACCACAGCAGCATACTATATCTAAGAATAAACTAAAGAACCCTACACCATTAAGAGTTTTTTGTTTATTAGAGTTTATTATTTCTTTTGTTTATAGATATTTTGATACAGGGTTTTTCTGTGTAGTCTTGGCTGTCCTGGAACTAGCTCTGTAGTTCAGGCTGCCCTTGAACTCAGATATCCACTTGCCTCTACTTTCCAAGAGCTAGAATTAAAGGTGTCTGTAGAAGAATTTTAATCCAGCAACATGGAAGCTCTGATCGCATCCAAAGACTTTCTAGAACCAGATAGAATGTAGACAGGCTTTTAGTATATACATTTAATCCCAACAATGAAGGTAAAGTTAGTGAATAGAAGGAAGCAGCTATGTTTAAAAGTGACGTCTATTTGAGAGGCAGACAAAATGAAGAATCGGAGAAAGATCTGACAGAATAAATCAGAGCTAGGATATGGGCAACTCTCGTGAGAGGAGAAAGGAAAGAGAAGCAACTTAAGAGAGCAGTGCAGAGGAGGAGAGGAAGCAGGTTTTACAGGTTAAAAAGAGAATGAACTAAACACAGGTGAACAGGATGAGCTGGAGAATGGAAAGGAGTCAGAAGATTAGAACTGATTGCTAGAGTTAGTTTGAGGCCAAGCAGAGCAATTCAGTCAAAAGCTGAGAGAAGCCAGTTTAAATCAGCCACCTTGGAGAGGAGTTTGAGCCAGAATAGGTGAGTTGAACCAGCCAGCCAGAGTTCAGAAAGAGCTAGAAAGAATGAGCTTACTCAGTAGTTAAGTCTCAGAGGCTGAAGACATTCTAGGCCCAAGTTAGACTATACGGAGGCGAGAAGCTTCCAGGACTAGGCCTAGGTTAGCAGACGGGGCAGAAAACCTCTGAGACAGTTACATCAGGAGAGTAAAAGTTACTTTTACAGGAGTGTACCACCACAGCAGGAAAAGCAAGAGTTTAGATGTGTCAAATCATATTTACAAAAATGACATAAAAATACCTCTTCATCAGAGTAGTCTTTCATTTTTTCCCACAAGTTCCTATTTACATCAGTCAATAGTTTATCTTGGTTCAATGCAGACACCTTTAATCTAAAACACACAAAAATGTAATACAGGATTTAGAATTCTGCTTGAATAAATCATCTTAAACATGGAGCCAGTTTTAATTATATTTAGTTTTATTTTTTTTCCTACATAGACGTGTGAATTCACTTAGGAAATATGGCCAGTGTTTCAGAAGTTAAGAATGTTACAATGAGTTGGGTGTGGTCATGAACGTCTTTAATAGCAACGTTTTGGGGCCCCCAAAAGATGTTGTCACCCCCAGAGAGCAGAAAGCAATTTTTGAGAATGATGCCCCTTTCCAAGCGATACGGTGAGTGGTTTTCTTCTTGGCCCTTCATTATGTAATGGACATTTGTTTTTGGTGGAATTGGTGCCAAGTTGTGAAAGGTCTTCTTGGTCAGGGAGGAAACAAAGTAAAGGAGGTTAACCCAGGGATTTCATTCTTTCTTTCTTACTCTTTCCTTTATCCTTTCTCTCCTATCGAGTGTTGGGGGGGGAGTGAAAAGAAAAAAGGGGTGGGATATAGAAATGATATATGAAAAATAAAATGTTCGATTTTTGAATCTACTCTTACAGATCTTCCTATATTGATACAAATTAAGGTTATACTTATTTGTTTGTTATAGATCTTTGTATACTGACACAAAATTAAGGTTATCTTTGGTTACATTGGTATAGATCTTTGCATACTAATACAAAAACAAGGTTGTATTTCGTTTACGACATGCTATCAACTCTTTTTAAGGTACTGTACCTATGTAATTCTTAAAAATGCAATGTGAGGGAACTGGAGAGATGGCTCAGAGGTTAAGAGCACCGTCTGCTCTTCCAAAGGACCCAGGTTCAAGTCCTAGCACCCACATGGCGACTCACAACTGTCTATAACCTCAATTCCAAGGGATCTGACATCTTCATATTAATGAACAATAAAATTAAATTAAATAAATTATTTAAAAATACAGTGTAAATTATTTTAAAAATACAGTGTAAAGTTCTAGTCCATTTGAAAGCTACTCTCCCAAACTGTTTAGGATAATTAAGAAATGCAAGTTAATAGTCAGTCAATCAAACTTGTAGTTTTGTTAAGTACTAGTTTAGTTAATCACATGTGTTTTCTAAGTTAATCAGATAGCAGACAGCTGGAGACAAGCAACCATTCAAATATATGAAGATAATTAGTCTTCAAAGACTTATAGAATATGGCATTTAAAGATGTTTTATTAATTTAAGACGTTCTTGACAATAACACATGTCAGCTCCTGGCAGTACCCCCATACTACTTCAAAGATGATGTGCACTGAAGAGCCTCCTTATGGAGTTTGCTCCAAATGTGGCAAGCTTCCACTGGGCAATAAATTGCCCTTGCTTCAACTGCTGAAAGTATGCTGTCCAAGCTTTGGCCAAACAGGACACAAAGAAAGTCCACTGCAGAACTCTGCCAGAACAAGGAAGAAAAGTCCTCCATAATTACTACTTGAGAGAAATATCTGTCAGATATTCTGGGCCAATAAGACAAAGAGACGGATGCTCCAACATTGCAGAGCAATCTTGGGTCGCTGACTATCCAGGAGGCCAGTGATCTCTGTCATTTCTATGGTTTTGAAAGATGTTTGCTTTGTCCTTTCTGTTTACTCAGGTAATATTTATCCTTCTCAGGTCTCTGATGGGGTTGAAGACAAAATAGTTACAGTTTCACAGTTATGCTTAAGTTGTTTAGGATTTTAGAAAATTGTTTTAAGCTCTAAAAAGAATTTTTAGGTTGGTAAATGCAAGTTACGATAAAGTGTAACTTTGAACTCACCAAGAGAGGATAGACAGTACTTTCTCTAAGGCTGCTAAATATATATGGACTGGACATTGTGACTGTAATTCTTACCAGACTGTATATAGTTTACTGATGCTAAAGAGTCTTTTGTTTAAACAAAAAGGGGGAAATATGCAGGATATTTGATCACAATGTAAGTAATTGCTACTGTTCATGGCATCTGTTGATTAGTTATCATTACTATTTTATGAAGTGGAAGAAGGGTAAGTGACTTATGCAAGGCTACACAATATTGTAAACAGAATTGGGTTTCCATTTATGTCACACTGGCAGTTAATTCCATTCATTTTTCCCATGCTGCTGCTATTCTAATTAAAATACCACATGGACCATTTGTTTATTACAACCCTCCAAAAACAATCACAGGAGTAAAAAATTAAAGTTTCTTACTCTTCAATCTTTTGTCGGAGAAGCTCACAATCTTCTCTGTAAATCTGTATCTTGGGTCCATAAACATATTGTCTCAACATCAGATCTTCTGGGGTAGGTGATGCGTTTATAGTAAACTTAAAAAAAATAGTAATTAATCAATCAATCAATCAGAATCGGTACCTTTTTCTTTACTATGTAGTTTAGGCTGAGCTGGAACTTTTGATCCGTTTGCCTAAACTTCTTGCCTTGTGACACCATGTCTGATAGGCACTAGATGCTGATTTTTGTTCTTTTCCTTTTTTTTTTTTTTTAGAGAGAGTCTCTGTAGCCCAGGCTGGACTGAAACTTATTATGTAGCTAAAGATCACATTGAACTCCTGGTCCTCCCAAGTGGTGGAATTATAGAAGTGTACCAACATCTGGCTCAAAACTGGCATTTTGAGGACAAAACCACATACAAGAACAAATTCAAATTTTAGAGTATCTATTTTAAAAAGTTATACAAAGAGGCCTGGGTATGTAGCTCAGTTTAGGGTGCATGAGGTTCTGGGTTCAATCCCCAGTACTGTGGGGAAAAACAATTATGCAAAGACACTTAAAACATTATATGAAGTTTACACAGGAAGTTAGAAGTTCAAACATGAATTCAAGTTCCTAACTTCAAAGTCTACTCTTCTACAGGTGTTCAGGTGAGTTAAGATAATGACTTACAGGACTGAAAGTGGTTTTAAAATGATTATGAATTATTTTAAGAAAATCAGAGATTGGCAAGGTGACTCCCATAAATGTCCTGATTTCTAAGCACTTACATGCATGTGAACATATACATATACACATAATAAGTGAGTGTAATTTTAAAAGATCAATATAGCCAGGCATGGTGGCGCAAATCTTTAAACTCAGCAGGCAGGTGAATATCTGTGAGTTCTAGGCCAGCCTGGTCTATAAAGCAAGTCAAGGACAGACAGGCCTCTGTTACACAAAGAAATTCTGTTTTGAAAAACCAAAAAACGAACAAGCAAACAATATCTAAAAACTAAGTTTAGCAGAAACCACTTTAAAATAGAAAGGAAAAAAAATATATCAAGGCAGTGGATCATGACTGCAATCCCAGCACTTAGGAGACTGAGGCAAAAACGTCTTGTCTTTGTGAGTTCAAAGCCATCTTCTGCTACATAGTAAATTCTAGGCTAGTTTGAACTAGAGTAAGACTTTATCTCAACCAACCAACCCACCCACCCATCCACTCATTGAAGAATAAAAACAGTTCCTTATGTTTTACAACCCTAGTTTAAAGACAAATGAACGTACCCTGTTGTGGAAAAAACAAACACTCTACCAGCTTCTCACTGCATGACTTAGGAAAACAATTTATTAATTTTTTTTTTACAAGCACCACAGCACAGAATAAGTTTATTTTTCTACTCTAAACTTTGGGCTTATCTATTAAATGGCTGGAATATAGTGTTTACTATGTAAGCATGAGGACTGGGTTCAAGACCCAGGACCTGGTGTGTATTTTGTTTGCACATATGCATCATTCACGCCTGGGGCCTTAGGAAGCCAGAGGCTGATATCAAATCCCCTGGGAGTGGAGTTACAGAGCTGTGAACCCCCATGTGCATGGGTGCTGGGGCTCAGATCTGAATCCTCTGCAACAGAAGCTGGTGCTTTTAATCACTGTGCCATCTCCTTGGGACCCTAGCTACTTATTTTGAGACAAGGTCTCACATAGATGCTGTAGGCCTTGAAATTATACATCAAGAATGACCTTGAACTTCTGATCCTCCTGGCTGAACCAATCAGGAGCTAGGATTATAGGTGTGCACCACCACATTCAGCATACTGCCAAAGTGACTTTTTATTTTAAATCACATTCATTTATTATGTGTGGCACGCATGGCACAACATGAATGTGGAAGGCAGTTTTCTCCTCCCACCATGTGGGTGCTAGCGTAAGGCACCTTTACCTGATATGCCATCTCACTGGCTCAATTATCAGGTTCTTGTTTGCTTTGAGACACAATTTCTCTGTGAAGCTATAGCTGGTCTTAAACTCACCAAGATCTGCCTCTAAGTTTGAAGATGCCTGGCTACAATCCTCCAGTTCTTAAAGAATATTCTTAAATGAGTAAAGATCGAAACTGTATTGACTCAAAAATAAATGGCAACATTAAAATGAAGATTGTGTTTTTAAACACTGATACCAGGTAAATCAAGTCTCTCTGTAAAAGGACAAGGAAAAGAAGAGAAAAGAAGTTATGAAAATACTGAATGGCATCTCCATCCAATACAAGGCTGATCTATTTCTTTTTCCTCGTCAGTTAAGCACTTGTTGCTCTTTCAGAGGACCCAGATTTGGTTCCCAGTACCTACACAGTAGCTTACAACTATTTGCAACTCCAGTCCCAGGGGATCTTGATGTCCTCTTCTGTCCTCCTCAAGCACTGTACACACGTGATCCACAGACATATATGCACAAAAATCATCAATACACATAAAATACAAATAAAAGTTTAAAAAGTAAAGCATACAATTTTGTAACTGGTAAAATACCAGAAGTGCCAAAGGACAAAAGTTCATGCACTGTGGAACATACTGGATAGATATTATTGTATTCAGTGGGTGGATTAATTTGTTTCATCTTGAATTAGAAACTACCTGTGTAAGCCATTTTTACTCATTTTTATTAAGTGTCCAACTTTATATATATAATCAATACCTGGGTTCTTCAGGCCAAGGAGTTCTTCAACTTAATTATACTTTGAGTTACATTACTTTAGCTTGAACCACTCTGTCATGAGAATTTTAAATTTTGGTTTCTTTAAGAGATCCACAGCAGAGCTTAGAGTCTTGTGGAAGAGTTGGGGGAAGGATTGAAGAATCCAGAGGGGTCAAGGACAACACAAGAAGAACTACAGGGTGAACTGCGGCCCATGGGGCTCACAGAGAGTGAACTACCAACCAAAGAGCATGCACGGGCTGGACCTATGGCAGATGTACAGCTTGGTCTTCATGTGGGTCCCCTAATAATTGGAGTGGAGGCGGTCTCTGACTCTGATGTCTGCCTTTGAATCCCTTTTTCCTAGCTGGGCTGCCTTGTCTGGCCTCAGTGGGAGAGGATGTGCTTAGTAATGTTGTGACGTGATGTGCCGGGTGGGTTGGTGCCCGTAGAGGGGACCTCCCCTTCTCTAAGGAGAAAGGGAGGAAAGAACGTGGGAAGGGGAGCTGTGAGGGTGGGACTTGGAGAAGAGCAGGTCAGGGGCTGTGACTGGAATATGAAGTGAATAAATAAATTAATGAAAAACAATCACAGAAATGTTTCGGGAATATGTTTTCATTTTAACGCCAGGGGTGGGAATAAAAGGCTGCTTCACAGCAGACGACTATAATTTGCCTCATGCTTTAGTAGAGAATTGGTTTTGCCAGCTGTAGGTAGTTTCTGAGAGTGTGTCACATTGGGGATTCTGGGAGCTTTGCAGGGGATATATAAATGCTAGGGTCCTATGGGGCTGGGTGGCTGTTGTTGGCTGGGTATTAGTTGGATGCTGTTGGTTGCAGTTTGTTAAAGTAGTCATGTGCAAAGAAACTGAGAAGAAATTGAATATCCTGATGGTGAAAATCAAACTTCCCCCAAAGAACTCGACACACCTAATCAGCAGAAAGTAGTCTAACGATAATTTCATCCCCTTTCCCTTCTATCCTTTTTTATCTCCTATCTAGTGTTAGGGGGCTAAAAGGGAAGAACTAAAAAGAATAGAGGGGTGAAAGAAAGGAACCCACAAAGCAGCAAACTCCAGTGATATCACTCCACAAACATGCAAGGACCACGGATGACTATAGAAGCACCCTCTGCCAGTTCAGCCAGCCGAGCTGCGACAACATACAGACATATAAGGGAGCTGCAAACACTGTCTATAAGGGCTAACAATACCTCCACTCCCACCAAAAATATGCTGCCCACTTTTACTCTACAGAGACCAACAGTCATCAAAGTCTTAGAACAGATGTCCACAGTTATGAACCTCATTTTCCATGATCTACATAATCCATTTCGTTTGAATGCCCTGTACTTTAAGATTTTTCAAGTCTGTCTTCTTAAGTGTGACGTGGCTCTGTAGACACTGAGACTCAAAGATGAGGTTAGCTTTACCACTGAAGGAGAAGAAAACCTTGTGGATGTAAAACGGGGAGGGCTGCCAAGCTGGATACTGATTTGAGATCTCACCTCCAGAGGCACCACTGGAGTGTTCGAGAGGTTACAGGTGGCATTACAAGTACACCAACAAGGAAAGGGAGCATCATCAGGGTATATAAACGCAGGTTGTTAGACCCGGCAGCCCCAAGGCTTCATGCATACTAGGCAAGCCTCTACCAACTGAGCTACATCTGCAGTTCATGGTTTTGACTTTTAAATAATGCTTACTCTGGTGCAAATCATTTTTTTTAAGTATGATATATTTTAACTGAGATGAATATTTTGCAAAGCAACTGCACTTACTTTGGCTGGGAGATTGCTCTGCCTGGGTTTCTGTATTAAGATGTGGACCTGAAGAAGTATGAAGAACTCCCTTATAGTAATTTGTCCATTCTTGAGTTTCTAAAAAGAAAGGGAAAAAAAAGGACTTTATATGAACATTCAAATTAAACTCACTTTGACTCTATATCATTTAATTCTAAACAGCTTAACCTACTGTGTTATGAAAATAGGCAAACATTAGCAAACTTTACTTAAGTAGATGTTTTATTGAACAATGTATCCCTCAAATTTGCAACCTAATGTGACCAAGAATTCACAATGTTAGTCTCTCTAGTGCAAAAATGAAAGGTACAGACTACCACACCCAACATTTTTTAAGGTTATTTAAAATAGTTCTCAAAATGCAAAATATTTGTCTCTTAAATTCTCCTTACTAAGGTCTAGGTGTTTGATCCCTTTAAAACATATTAATTCCCAAGGTCATATGCTAACAATATAGAGAAGTAGAGGATAACTGGATGAGCTTGTAATATTAAGCCCCAGGACAGCACTGAGGACTCTGTAAGAGGAAAATGGACTCAACTTGGCAAACTTGTCCTATTGTCATGAGATGCTATGGGGCACATGGAGATTCTGCAGGGTACCTCCAGCCTGGCAGCCTTACCACATGCTAGCTTGTGGCAGTGTTACGCTTTACAATGCCTAATGAACCACAAGATGGCTCTATAAACTACCCATTTTGCGGTATTCAGTTATTGCAAGACAGAACAGACTAAGATAATACTTCATATAATTACTGTGTCGAATCCTTAGCAAAGAAAACTAGCCTCTATATATTTGAAATACATCATAACTTTAAAAAATTCTAGGGTTGAAGATAAAACATAGTTGTTAGAGTACTTGCCTGGCATTCATCCAGCTCTGGACTGGATTTCCAGTATGACATAAAATTTGGCATGTGGCCCATGTATGTAATCCTAACACTCTGGAGGTAGAGGCAGGAGGATCAAAGTTTGAGGTCACTTTCAGGTACATATTAAGTGTAAGGCCACCTGGGACATATGGGAGCTACCTCAAAACCAAACAAAAACAAAAACAAAACTAAGCCAGGAGTGGTAGCACACATCTATAATTCTAGCACTTGAGTGTTGGAAGCAGAAAGACCAGGAGTTCAAGGCTAGCATTGGCTACATAGGGAGTTTAAGGCTAGCACATGCCCGAGACCCTATCTAAAAAAAAAAAACAACAAACTATTTTTAAAAAATAGCTAGGCATAGTGACCTTTAATCCCAGCACTTGGGAGGCAGAGGCAGGCAGATATCTATGAGTTCCAGGCCAGCCTGGTCACAGAGCGAGTTCTAGGACAGCCACAACTCTGATACACAGAGAAACAAACAAACAAACATAGTGGATTAAAAATGAGAAATAAAGCCGGGCAGTGCACCAACATTCACGAGGCAGAGGCAGATAAATCGCTGAGTTCCAGGCTAGCCAGGTCTACAAAGCAAGTCCAAGACAGCCAGGGCTACAGAGAGAAACCCTGTCTCATAAACAAAACAAAGTTAAGAAATAAGCCAGATGTGGTAGTGCACATGCTTTTAATCCCAAGATTTGGAAGACAGATGCAGACAGATCTCAGGGAGTTTGAGGCCAGCATGATCTACATAGGCAGTTGCAAGCCAGCCAGGGCTATATCATAAGACACTGTTTCAGTATAGACAAAGAAACAAATAAAAAACTATAGTGAGGAAGTGACCATGGAATGGCTCAGCAGGCAAGTGCACTCAACACCAACCTGGCAACTTGAGTTCTATCCTTGAGACCCATATGAGGGATAGAGAGATCAATTTCTGCAAGTTGCCCTCAGACTGCCATATGTGTACTGTGGCCTACATGCACTCACACATATACACACAAAATAAATAATAAATGTAAGAATGAATTAAAGTGAAAACCTCATTAACATACCTCCCTCAAACTCTCTTCACAGATAGTGTCACCAAGAAACTGTGATTCCATTTGGCTATTACGCTGGGCTAGAAGCAAAGCAAAATTTATGTAATAAGCATGTCAAAGCTAAACTGTAAGGCTTGGAATAGTGGTGTACACCTTTAATCCCAACACCAGACAGACACAAGCAAGAAGGCCAGCCTGGTCTACATCACCAATTGTAGGGAACCAAAGCTACACAGTGAGACGCTGTACCAAAAACAAATCAATGAAAACTGAAATGTAAAGTTAATTTTAGTTATCCTTCAGATTTATGTGCTGATGCACACATTTATTAGAATGTTGCTGGGAATCTGTTCACTTAGAAAGACGAAGTATCTGTAATATAGTCTTAAGGCTCCATTCAGTGTTTCCCCACTAATTACAAGCTTTTGGAGAAAATGAACTATTCTTCTATAACACTTGTCGTTTCATTAAGTTAAAAAAAAAGTAAGTGAAATATTACTTTACTTATCAACTCTATAACCTAAAGGATTTATATAGCATTTAAATACTTCCTAAATTGAATCAAGGATTCAAATAACTTATTATTTAGTCTCATAAAGATCTTACTGCTGACATCCAGAGAGATTCCATCAGCCTTGAATGAATCCAGAGAGCTGCTGGAACTAGACGGTGTTCTGCTCTGGCTTTTTATCAATTCACTGTTGACATTTTTATTGATATCTCCTTCAGTATGATGATCAAAAACCTGAAATTACAAAAATATCAGCATAGGGGCCAGTCAAATGCCTTTGTCAGTAAACCTAGAGGCCTGAGTTCATTCCCATGTAAAGGCAAAAGAAGGTAACAGAGCTGCCCCATGATATACTCTGTGGCATGTTGTTCCTTCCACATCATACATGTGCAAAAGTGTGTGCTCATGTACAAATTTCGTAATTAATAAACACCAGCATAAATCTATGAGCTTGGTACTTACAGTGACTAAATTTTAAACACCAACAAAAATACTATTTCTTTTTTTTTTTTTTTTTTTTTGGTGGAGGGGCAGGGAGGTTCAAAATAGGGTTTCTGTGTGTTCTTGGCTGTGCTGCAACTTGCTATGTAGACTGGCCTTGAACTCACAGAGATCTGCCTGCCTCTGCCTCTCAAGTGCTGGGATTAAGGGGATAAACCACAACAACCTGGCAAGCACGGTTATTTTAATCCCAATACTCAGAAGGCACACAGGTCTGACTCTGTGAATACAAGGCTAGCCTGGTCTACATTGCAAGTTCCAGGCTCGGCAGGGCTACATAGTGAGAACCCTATCTCAAAACAAAAATAAAAACATTTGATCTAGCTTCAAATATTATTTTCATATACCCCACCCCATTTTTTCTTTGTAAAGCAGGATCTTGCTGTGTTGCCTAGCCTTGAACTTGCACTCCTTAGCCTCTCCAGTAGCTAAGATTACAGGCACAACACCACTGTATCTATCTACACATTTTCTGGAGAAAAATTATTTGCCTAAATGCTAGGATAAAAGCTTTATTATTAAAAGATTCTTTGGTACATGCCCTTGGATATAATCCTAGTACCTCAAATACTATCTAGGGCAAGGAGAGAGATGTAGCTCAGTTTTTAAGATTGCATTAAGCCCAGAACTGCATAAAGTTGGGTATGGTTGTGCACATATATAATCCCACAATTCCAGAAGGAGAGCCAGAAAAATCAAAGGCTTAAGTCTTCAGTTCCAGGGCTACATGAGACTCTCTCTTAAGTATCTAGGGGCTGAAAATGGCTCAGAGCACTTCTGCTCTTGTAGAAGACCTAGGTTTAGTTTCCAGAACCTACATGGAGGCCTCCAATTACCTGTGACTCTAGTTCCAAAAGGATCTGGAAGCCTTTTAATGCTTCTGCAGACATCAGGCATTCGTGTGATATACATACATACATGCATGTAGGCAAAACACTCCTACACATAAAATAAAAATAAATATAAAAAAGTATCTAGTGCTGTGGTTCTCAACTGTGGGTAGAACAGATGCTACAGGGGCTGTCTTAACGACATCAGAAAATACAGATATTTGCATTATGGTTTACAGCTGTAGCAAAAGTACTGTTATGAAGTAGAAACAAAAATAATTTTATGGTTGGGGTTGCCTCAAGATAACTACTAAAGAGTTGGAGCTGGAGTGAGAACTCAACGGTTGAGAGACTGGTTGCTCATTCGGAGTTCAGTTCCCAACCATCTATAACTATAGTCCCATGGGAGCTGATGCATTCTTCCGGTGTGCAAATGTGCATACAGACAAAACACCCATATACACAAAGTACAAAATATATGGTCACAGCATTAAGGAAGGCCGAGAACCACTGACCAAGAGTATAGTAAACAGATAGTCAATATTTGTTTAACAAAATTATAAATTTCATAAAATCTAATCAGATTTAAGTGTTATATTACTATTATTAGTTTCTCAAAGCCTTGGCTATTTTCTCATCACCTCACCTCAAAGCCACTGAAACAATCTTCTGTACTTACTCATATTGGTTTTGTTTTTATATTGTTTTGTTTAAGACCAGGTCTTGAAACAGGGTTTCTTTGTGTAGCCTTGGCTTTCCTGAACTCACTTTGCAGACCAGGCTGGCCTCAAACTCACAGAGATACACCTGACTCTGCCTCCCTGAGTGCTGGGATTACATGCATGTGTCACTACCCCTGGCTTCGAGGAGATTCTCCCTCCCACCCCAAAGTAATACACAAAGTAATACTTATAAATCACCAGCAAAGTGACTGAATATTTAGAATTATAGAAAGTTGACCTGGCATTATAGAGAACATCTATAATTTCAGCACTTGGGAGGCAGAGGCAAAAGAACTACAAGTGTGAGGCTCTTCTAGGCAATAAAGTAAGATGCTGTCTCAAAAGGTCAAGACACAATTCTAATACTGGGTATTTGTACAACTTTTAATTTCATATTTGTGGATATTTTTCACTACAAATGATTGTTTTGCAATAGGGTCTTGTTATATAGCCTAGGCTGGCAGTTAAGTCACCTCAGCCTCCAGAGTACTGGGATTACAGTTACAGGTCAACACGTTATTATCTTAAAGTTTCTTACCAAATGACCTCTGGTAACTACACTGGAATATAACTCTAACCTATATTAAGTAGAAATAGTTTCTACTTGCTTAGTAGAACACATACAAGTTTTTAAAAATATAGTTGAGTATGGTAGTATATACCATACTCAGGTATATGGTATATTAGTAATCCTAACAGTGAGAAAGTTATAGCAGCAGGATTCTAGAGCACCTATATTATAAACAAAAATACAAAATTCAATAACGTTTGAACCAGGACAGCTTACCTCCTGATCTTGTGCACTATCGTGTGTTCGGATTTTTTTCTCACTTACAACATTATCATCTTCTTGTACCCAGGCTCTTTTTTGGGCACTGCAGGTTTCTATTTTGTTTTCAGATGGTAAAATCTCTTTGTGATGTGTGTCAATCAGATCATTTTCTTCGATGTCTAGGCTAACAGAGTCTGACGAAAATATCTCACCAGGATACATAGGGAGATTTTCCTCATTTATGTACTGAGATGGACTCAAATCCGGTTTGGCTGCAACAAATCCAATGCCTGAATCTTTACTAGAAACTGGCTGAGTTTCTAGGTGAATTAAGTCAGTTGCATCTGTTGGACTTTGCTCTAGGTCATCAACACCAGTGATACTACAATTTCTCTTGGTTGGTAATTTGGGTAAAAAGATTCCCAATGAACATCTTCTCCTTTTGTCTTTAACAATTGCTTTTGGCGATACAGAGGTAGTTTCAGCCCCATTATGAAAAGTTGTACTTTCTTCATCTCCATCATCACTGGAACCTAGGTTATGTATTCCTGTAGCTTGTACCATACTCATGTTATTATGTGGCTGTTTTCCTACTTCAAGTAACTGTTCTGCAGGAGGTAACATATGAACAGTTGGAAAGTCTAAAAACTCCTCAGTTTTTCTATTCAAATCACTCTGACTTGGTTTGACACTGCTTAAAGATGAAACATTAGATGGAACCATAGAGCCTGATGCCTCTCTTGTATTGGCATGGACTTGAATGACTTGTGTTGTCAGGGCTGAATTACTATGACAATCAGTATCTGTATTACACTTAGCTGTTTGAATACTTTCATTCAGTTCTTTTTTGTAGGCTACAGCAAAGTTTTCCTCATTAGTGGGCATTTTGGATTCATTTTCATGTGTGGGTGCAGAGAAGTTTCCTGTGAAAAAAGGTGAAGTCTTTTTTCCAGCCTTAGATGATACTCCTTCATCTTTATTGACAGGACCCTGCCTTTTTTGGGTTGAAGGGGGCTGCTGGCCTGAGAGAAGAGGCTGAGAAGCAACATTAATATCAACAACAAAGGCCTCCCCCTGATCCCCTGAGAGCTTAGTCATCTCCCCCAGAGGCTCTTTTATCAGATATTGATCTTTAAGCAGTGCTACAGTACTTTCAGTTTGGCAATTATTGGCTTTCTTCTTATTTTTATCATACAAGGCTATATTACCATCCAAATTATCAGAAAAAATAACATTTGGTAAAGAGGAATACTTGTCACTGAATCTACATACAGAAGCTTTTTGACTGTGTGTAAAATCTACATTTCTTTCATCTATACCATTTAATGGACAGGTTTCAAGTTTAGTTTGTTTCAATGTATTGGCCTCCACACACTTTCCTATGACTTCATCTAAATCAGCTTTATGAAACTTGTTGATTTCCACTGTACTCTGAGCACTAAATAATGTATTAGAAGGAATAACAGTTCTTATATTGTGGGTTTTGTCAGCTATTGTTTTTTTTGTGATTTCTTGAATACTGGTATCATTTTCAGGACCACTCAAGTTTGTGGTTGCTGTCATTCCTAATTTAGTATAGCCATGAAGTGCTTTCTCTTTGGCTTGACAATCAATGAAAACTGTATGGGACTTGGTGACATCCAGATCACCGAGATTATCTACAAACACTACAGTTTTGTCCATAGTTTCAGTAGCTCTTTCATCTGGTCGGACAGTTTTATATTCTGAAGCAGTGGCTTGACTTCTGGAGAGCTCCATGTCCTGTGGGCTGTGTGCAGACAAAACCAGTTTAGAAGTTCCTGCCAATGGCACAAAACTTAAGTTCTCTCCTTCTTCTGGGCTATTTTTATTACACATTTCCACCACAGAACTCTGAGTGGCATCTCTATTATTTTTATCATTCACTGGAAATGTAATGGTCTTGTTTTTGAGCCCAAGGCTTTTGTCTGAAAGAAGTTTATAGAGAAATCTAGGCTTTTGTACATCATTTGTTTCTTTTCTAGGCCCACTATTAGATCCTTCCCCTAGTACTATCAGCTGGCGGCCTTCTGCTGCTGGATGGTTGCTCTTACTGTTTTTTGAAATGGAAACAATCTCTTCAGCAGAAGTAGATATCACTTTTGGCCTTTGTAGGCTTTCCTTTTTGGGTAATTCAAAGTCAAATCTGTCTGTAAGTACACCTTCCACCTCTGCTTGGTAGTCAATGAAAACAGTATGGGACTTTGTAATTTCTAGTTCCTCATGATCATTTACAGACATCACAGTCTTATCCAGATGACCAGGAGTTATTTCATTTGGCGAGATAATTTTACATTCTAAAGGAGTTGTGTGACTTTTAGTGATTTCCATTTCATCCTGTCCACATGCATACAAAATGGTCTTAGAAGTTCCTGCTAAAGGTAGTAGGTGAGAATCATGTTTATCCAATAGAGATGTACGGTTTATTTTCACTGTGTAACTCTTGGTGATATCCATATCATTCTCATTATCCTTTGAAAATAAAATAGTTTTATCAATTTTCAGCTCACCAGCACTTTTTCTTCCACAAATTTTTTTTTCCTTCAAAAATTCAGGTTTATGTATACTTCTGTCCTTTAACATGTCCATATCATTAGTTGCTAATACTCTAGTGTTTTCTATAGGAATGTTCACAGCTATCTTTCTGCTTTCTGTTGAGAGCCCGAAGTCTCTATGTTCTAAGTTAGTTTTGCCATGTTCTTGTACCCCAGAAGGACCAAACCCAATTACAATAGTGTGGCTCTTGGTTAGATCCATAGTTTGTTCTTCCTCTGAAGAAATTATCATGTTAGCATGAGAGCAGTCAGGATCATCTACATTTTCCCTCTGTGGTTCAAGTTTAGAATGCTGGTCTTGTACTGCTTGTCCTAGTACTACTTGTTTATCTAGCTTTCCCCACTCATCTGAAGGACTTTTGTGAGAGTAAGATTTGGTGACATTCTTTGATGCGAAGGCAAAAGTTGTAGGAACAGCTTCACTTAACTTACTTGTGTGACTTTTAGTCAAATCCATATCTTCACCTGCTAAGAGTTCAATCCTGTCAGCCAATGAAACAGATAAAGTATTTGTCAGGTTCTGTTGTAATCTTTCCTTAGATACTTGAGGAACTATAACATAATTTACATTCATTTTCCGATCTTCTGACATAGGTATAGGATTTTGGAGCATCATTTCTTTTTCAAATACTGGTATAGCTGTTATTTTTTTTTTAATTTTTTCTTGATCTTGTTTGAATGTCATATTATCTATTGTAACTGTGTGACTCTTAGTAATGTCCATGTTATCTTCTTCTGAATAAATAGTTTTCTCCCTGAGTGGACCAGGACCTGTATTGGTACATATTTTAGAATATTTTTTATCAGGCTTCAGTAAATTATTTTCCTCTCTTATACTTGATAGACACTTAGTCAGTTCCATCGCATCATTGTTACTAGAATAAAAAATTGTCTTATAACCTTCAATAGTTGGACTGGAACTTATACATTCTGAGGTTACAGCCAATGTGCTAGCACCTTGATTAGAAATCTGGGTGACTGTATGAGTTTCTAACTCCATAGTATGACTTTTGGTAACATGAATTTTATTTTTAGGGTTTGAGAAAGAACCTTGTAAAGCAGCATTTAGTTTATCTGTAAGAACTGTTTTCTTCTCTAGAGCTTCAGCCCCCTCAACTGTTGTAATATCCATCATGACATGTTGAGTTTGAGTTTCTCTTTTAGATAAATTACTTCCTGATAGCAGAACCTGTATCGTATCGTTAGCTGTCAACTCCATACATTCATTGCCATAAATTGTATTATCACCTTTAAATTCTCCTAAGTTGGCTTCCCTAGCTGGAGGAACCCAAGTCTGAATACAGGCTGCTTGGCACTGGATCAAATTCATCCCATCGTCTTGTTCTCTAAAGATTCTAGTCCTATTACCACTATTTTCATCTACATTAAGAGATAAATGCATTTGATGCGTAGAAGAAGCACTGTTTGTTTCCTTGAAATAAACAGGTATCTCAGAATTTTCTTTGTCAAGCTCTGTAGAAGGAAAACTACTGTATTTTCCTGTTTCCAATCTTTTTATGAAGTTGTTAGAATTTATCTTTTCTGAGAAAGTGTTTTGACCTATGGAAATTATGGGACATTCTAATTCCTGTTTAATTCTTGAATTCTCAGAATGACATTTTAAATTCTCCAGAAAGGATGCGGTATCTATTTTTGTGAAATTTTCGTTTTTGGTACAATTTGAAAGGCCTTTGGTAATCATCACAGTGTGACTTGCTGTCAGGTCCATCTGGTTTTCGTTTGAAAAGATGACTGTCTGGTCCTCTGCATGTTTCCTTTCATGGCTGTCGTCTATAACTGAAAACTACAATGAAAGAAAAATAGAAAAATTAGACCAAGTATAGTTTTTTTTTCTAATTTGTTATTTTATTTATTTTTCTGCCTCTGTATATGCCTATGAACCACATGCATGCCTCCTGCCTGTGAAGAAGAGATTAAATTCCCTGCAATTGGAGTTAGATATGATTGTGAGCTGCCACGTGGGTGCTGAGAATTAAACCCAGGTCCTCTGAGCCATTTCCCTAACCCAAAATTAAGTTTTGAAAAGACGTTTTATAACATGTACTATATAAGCACAATGAGTAATGGTTTCAAGCTATACTGGTTTACTTAAATCAATGGCTTATTACATTATATGTAATATGTTGTTACATTTTTTTTTCTCCCTACGGCTAGGGATGCAGTTAACTGGTAGATTCTTGCCTACCATGCTTTAAGCCCTATGAACAGTCTCCAGCACAGCACAGACTAGATATATTAATGCACACCTATAATCCCAGTACTCAGGAGCTGGAGGCAGGAGGAGGAGAAATTCAAAGTAGCTGGGCATAGTGATGCATGCCTTTGATCTTAGCAAATGGGAAGCGGAAGCAGGGTATCTCTGTGAGTTCGAGGCCAGTCTACACAGTGATCTCAAAGACAACCAAGGTTATATAAGTGAGACCTTATCTCAAACACTAAAAAGTTCAAGGTTATCTTTGAGGCCAGACTGAGCTGGAAACCCTGTCTCAAACCTTTCTTTAAAAGCTAAAGTCTATGAATAAATTACTTTTGGTAGTTTAGAGCAAATTAAAATTGAAAGTTACTTACATGCCTTCCACACTTACTAAAAAATTTAAAAGCACTGAATAACCATAATGAAAATTCTGCATTAAATAGTTACTGAAACCCTAAATAAAAAGTCTCAGAAAGCCATAGGTACATATACACATATATAAATTTTTTTTTTTTTTTTTTTTTTTTTTTTAGTTTTTCGAGACAGGGTTTGTCTGTGTAGCCTTGGCTGTCCTGGACCCACTTTGTAGATGAGGCTGGCCTTGAACTCACAGACATCCGCCTGCCTCTGCCTCCCAAATGCTGGGTTTACAGGCCTGTACCACCACCCCCAGCTGCTAATTCATATTATACTGTGTACTTCAGGGGTTTAGTTTCTTGTTAGTCAAAGTACAGTCTGTGTACCTGCATGCCAGTGTCATTCAAGACATGATTAGAAATATATTCTTGAGCGTATGCCTGTAATCTCAGCACTCGAGAGAGACAGAGGCAGGCGGATCACTGTGTGTTCGAGGACAGCCTGGTCTACAAAGCGAGTCCAGGACAGTCAAGGCCACAAAGAGAAACCCTGTCTCCAAAAAAAACCCAATAAATAATAAATAAAATATATACATTTCTTGGAGCCAGAAAAATGACTCAACAGTTAAGAATATGTTCTACTCTTTCAGAGGACCAAGGTTCAGCCCAGTACCTGCATAGCAGCTAGCAACTGTCTACAACTCTAGTTCAAGGGGATCTCGCATCCTCTTCTGGCTTCTCTGGGTACCAGCCATGCATACAGTGTACATATGTACATGAAGCGAAGCAGTCACACATATTGTGACAAAACAAATATTTAAGAAAAATAATTATCTCTCAAAAGAGTTTACCCTTTTTAACTGGGTACAAATTTGTCTGTCTACCTACACACAATACACACATTTTTCATTTGTGTGATGTTGGGTATTAAATATAAACCCTTGCACATGCTAGACAAACTACCACTGACCTGTGTCTTCAATGCAGAAAAAAAACCTCTATGTTTATAAAATTCTGAGATATTTCATGTGCTCATCAAAGTTTGAAAGATTTTGGTACTTTTTAAATTGGCAATGACTTAATTGTCCTGGAAATATAGGAAGGTTTTATCAGCTTTAATAATTCACTTTGGTAAGTTATCTCAAATTTATACAATTACATAAAATTTCATGTTATTTAACTGTCAAAGATTAAATTATAAGATACTTGCATGATTTCATACCTCCTTTTGTTGCACCTGAGTCTGAATAGGAGCACAAAGTAATGTGTTCATACCTATAGAGCAATAAGAAAAACATCAAGCACAAAGTAATATGTTTATACCTATAGAATAGGAAAAACATCATGCCAGGTGTCTGATTTTCTTTTTTACAATCTTTATCAGTTAAAAGTATGAACCAGTGTCCTGGTTGCTTGGTGGTCAACCTAACACAAGCTAGAGTTATCTGGGAAAGAGAATCTCAATTCAGGATATGCAAGTCTGGAGGGCATTTCCTAGATTAATGATTCTTGTAGGTAGGACCAGCTCACTGTAGGGGCGGCATTCCTGAGGTGAACCTGCATTGTATAAGAAAGCAGGCTGAGCAAGCCATGTTGAACAAACCAGTAAGCGGCACTCCCTTAGTCTCTGCTTCAGTTCCTGCCTCCATGTTGTTCCTGTTTTGAGTTCCTGCTCTGACTTCCCATCATAATGAACTACAACTATAAACAAACAAACAAAACCTTTCCTTGCCAACTTGTTTTTGGTCATGGTACTTAACAGAACAATAGAAACTTAGACAACTAGTTACTAAGCTCTTCATAAGGACTTTCTTTAAGATTGATGGTGGTATCAGGGTGTGGTGGTACAACACCTGTAACCCCGGCACTCAGAAGACAAAGGCAGACAGATCTCTGTGAGACGTGCCTGAGTCCAGGACAGCCAAGGCCACACAGAGATACCCTGTCTCAAAACAAAACAAAACAAAAAAAAAAAAGTTGGTGTGGTGGTGCACACCTTTAATACCAGCACTCAGGAGGCTGAGGAAGGTCGATCTCTATAAAGTAAGTTTTGGTTTCTTTAAAACCTCAGTAATGTTATGTAAATATGTTTTTGTTTTAATCCCAAGTGTGGGATTTTGGTTTGTATACAGCTGTTAGTTGTCTCAAGCAGAGCGTGGCTTTTGCCAGCTGGTAACAGCACAGAGAGCGGCATGGTCTAAGGCTCTGAGGAACAAATGAGGGCCCAGAAAGAGAAAAGTGTGGTGTGCGGTGTTAGCATGTGGCGAATGGCAGTCTGGAGAGACCAGAGAGGAGAGGGACAGTGTAGAGGTTTGACACATAGACAGAGTGAAACACTTAAAGGCACAGTGTCTTGGAGAAGACTGCTGGCTGCATTTGCTTTTGACAGGGACTGGTATATCCCTGTCTACCCTAAACAACCAGGAG
>JAQQSO010000275.1:21826-43752 GCA_028658305.1 Pachyuromys duprasi | reverse complement strand
TCGATCTAAACAGAGAGAAACTTAAATCAATTCCACTGAAAACAGGAAAAATACATGGCTGCCCATTCCTCTCTATCCTTCAACATAGTACTTAAGTCCTAACTAGAGAAATAAGAAAACTAAAGGAGATCAAGGAAGGGTAGCTTGGCCGAGCAGTCTAAGGAGATCAAGGGGATACAAATCAAAAGGGAAGAAGTCAAAATATCACTATTCATGAACAATATGATAATATGCATGAGTGACCCTAAAAATTCAACCAGAGAACTCCTTCAGCTGATAACAAAACTTCAGCAAAAGGTCTGGATACAAAATTTACTCAATAAAAAATCTGAAGCCCTCCTGTACACCAAAGACAAAAGGGCCAAGAAAGAAATTAGGGAAACATACATTTCACATAGCCACTAATATCATAAAGTACCTTGGAGTGACTCTAACCAAGCAAGTGAAAGACTTGTTTGAAAAACCTTCAAATCACTGAAGAAAGAAACTGAAGATGGAAACAGAAGATGGAAAGATCTCCCATGCTCAGTAGGGAAACATAGTGAGAATGGCCATTCTGTCAAAAGCAATCTACAGATTCATTGCAATTCTTATCAAAATATGAACACAATTCTTTACAGATCTTGAAAGACCAATTATCAATTTCATAATGAAAAACAAAAAAACTCCAGGATTTTCAAAAAGATCCTGTACAACAACAGATTATCTGGATATATAACCATCCCTGATCTCAAGCTGTACTACAGAACAGTAGTAATAAAAACTGCATGGTATTAGCATAGATACAGAATGGTGGATCAATGGAATCAAACAGAAGACCCCCAAATAAACACTCACACCTATGAATTCTTGAATTTGACAAAAACATAGAAAAACATAGAATAGAAATAAAACAGCATCTTCAATGAATCATGCTGGTCTAACTGAATATCTACATACAGTAAAATGCAAATAGATGTATATTTTTCATGATGCAAAAAACTAAAGTCCAAGTAGATCAAAGGCCTTAATATAAAACCTAAATCTATTCAAAGAAAAAGTGGGGAAGAGCTTTAACTCATTGGCACAGGACATACCTTCCTGAGCAGAACACAAACAGCACAGGCTCTAAGATCAACAATCAATAAATGGGACCTCATGAAACTGAAAAGTTTCTGTAACACAAAGGACAATGTCATCAGAACAAAACAACAGCTTACAGACTGGGAAAGAATCTTCACCAACCCTATATTTGACAAAGTACTAATATCCAGAATATATAAAGAACACAAGAAGTTATATATCAACAAATCAAGTAATCCAATTTAAACATGGATACAGAGCTTAACAGAAAATTTTCTATAGAGGAATATTGAATGGCAGAGAAACACTTTCAGAAACTCTTAATGCCCTTAGTCATCAGGGAAATGTGAATCAAAAAAACCTTGAGATTTCAGCTTACACCCATCAGAATGGCTAAGATCAAAACTTCAAGTGACAACACAAGCTAAAATAGATGTGGAGAAAGGGGAATATTCCCTCATTTCTGGTGGGAATGTAAATTGTACAAACCTTTGGAAATCAATCTTGTACTTTTATAGAAATTTAGGAATATTTCTACCTCAATATCTAGCTATACCTCTCCTAGGCGTCTATCCAAAATATGCTCAAGTATACAACAGGACATTTGCTTAACCATGTTTATAGCAGGTATATTTGTAATAGTCAGAATCTGGACAAAACTAGGATGTCCCTCAGTGGAGGAATGGATGAAAATATTGTGGTATATTTTACACAATGGAATAGTAGTCAGCAATTATAAACAAGGAAATCATGAAATGGTGGGAACTAGAAAAGATCATTCTGAGTGAGGTATCCTGTAAGCAGAAAGACACACATGGTATATACTCACTTATAAGTGGAGATTATACCTATAATATAGGATCGACATACTTAAATATGTAACCTAAAGAAGTTAAGCAAGAAGGCAGACCCTGAGTAAGATTTTCAATCCTCATCCAGAAAGGCCAATAGGACGGACATCTAAGAGGGAGAAAACAGGGAACAGGACAGCAGCCTAACACAGAGGGTCTCCGAATGACTCTCCCTAGTAGGGTATGAAAGCAGATGTTGAGACTCATAGCCCTAGTTTGGCCAGAGTGCACGGAATGTTATGAAAGAAGGGAGCGATGTCAGACCTGGAGGGGAAAGGAACACCATAAAGAGAGTAACTTAACCAAAACAAATGGACACAGGGTTCTTTTCTGAGACTGATACTCCATCCAGGACCATGCATAGAGATAATATGGAACTCCTTCCACAGATGTACACTTGTCATCTCAGTGTCCAAGTGGGTACCTAGTAAGGGGAACACAGGATGTCTCTGACATGACTCATTGGTTAGCTCTTTAATCAGCATCACTAAGGGGTAGGGAGCAGCTTTAACTGGCCACAGAGAAAAACAATATAGCCAGTTCTGATGAGGCCAGATAGGCTAGAGTAATATGGAGGAAGAGGTCTGCCTCTACCCCTGGACTGGTGGAGGGGCAAGGGAGGAGAAAAAGGAGGAAGTGTGGTATTGGGAGAGGATGAAGGAGGGGACTACACCTGGGATATAAAATGAAGAAATTGTAATTAATTACAACTAAATTAATAGAGGACAGGAGCTCTAGAAGTAGAGCAAAAGAACCAAAATTTCTGGGCACAGGGGTCCTTTCTGAGACTGATACTCCAACCCAGTACTACGCATGGAAATAACCTAGAACCCTTGTACAGATGTAGCACATGGCAGCTCAGTAACCAAGTAGGTGTCCTAGTAAGGGGAATATGGACTGTCTTTGAGATGAATTCAGTGGCTGGCTCATTGATCACCTCCCCCTGAAGGGAGAACAGCCTTGCCAGGCCACAGAGGAGGACAATGCAGCCATTTCTGATGAGAACTGATAGGCTAGAATCAGATTGAAGGGGAGGAGGACCACCCCTATCAGCGGACTTGGAGAGGGGCATGGGATGAGATGAGGTAGAGAGGGTGGCATTGGGAGGGAATGATGGAGGGGCCTACAACTGGGATACAAAGTGAATAAATTGTAATTAATATTAAAAAATAAAAATAAAAATACTGAGTTACATAATACCACTGTATTAATTATTGGTCTAATCATAAACATCATCAGACCATACTTTTAAATTTAAAAAATAATTTAAAAACATCTTTATGCTAAAGAGCAAGGTAGGGGTTATTTATCTCTTGAAGTTTAGACAGGCTTCACATATTATAGAGGCAAAAGCTTAATTTTGACTGTTATCCTCAACTTTACTTATATTATAATTTTTTGTCTAATGATAGATTTTTCTTGCCATGCTTCACATTTCACAGTGGAAACAATCCAACCAAAGGCAAGCTTCATGTACATTCTTAACGCTTCATGCTTTGCAACTTACTTGCATCTCAATGTACATTTTGAGTGTCCGGTATATATAGGATAATTGTACTGCATCTCCATTTTTCACGGGTTCAGTTGCCAGTGTTACTGGTGGCTATTTTACCTGCCACAGTGGAAAGTGGAAACTTACTTTCTTATCACCATAACCCTGTTATGTGCTCCAAGATACTCTCCGAATGCTGTCACCCATCAGACACTTTGTATTTCACTACACTCAAGTAGTGTACAATTTCACAAAGTTGTTAGATTAATTGAGATGGTTATGCATTTTAAACTTACCCTGCCTTGAGAGAGCATTTATGGAAGCAGCAGAATTATGAGAAACAACATCACTGGGAAAGAATTCATGGTTGAATCTAAGCAAAGAACATGTGTTAGTTGAAGATAGCAGTACATGAGACACAGAGAGTAACCAAAATATTGATAGATGTTATGGCCAAGCAACTATGTGTGACAAGTTCATTAACAAGATAACAATGGAAGTGTTTCCATCTAGGGTCAATGTAGTTTCTTTGTGTCAACCTTACCTCTAATATGAATGATACATAAGCTAAAGGACTTTATTCATGTCTCTGTTCTGTATTTGCAAACATAAGAATTTCTAGTTCCTTTCTGAAAATGTCTATTACTCTGTCTCATGCTTGGATCAAATTTCATATTATTTCTTCAGTGATAAAACTTTCACACAATTAATGAATTGCTAATCTATGCTATTTAATTAACTATTCTATTTCATTCAATCTATGCTTTGAGAGATGAGTGGTTTCATTTTAAAAATTATTATTATTATTATTATTATTATTTATTACAATTTATTCACTTTGTATTCCAGCTGTTGACCCCTCCCTTATCTCCTCCCAATCCAACCTCTCTCCCTTTTCTTCTCCTAAGCCCTAGTTCACTGATAGGGGAGGTCCTCCTACCTATTTATCCCTAGCTTGTAAGGTCTCAGCAGGACTGGCTGCATTGTCTTCTTTTGAGGCCTGGCAAGGCTTCAGCCCATCCCCTAGGGTAGTGTGATCAGGGAGCCTGCCACTGAGTTCATGCCAGATACAGCCCCTTCTCCCCTTACTAGGAACCCACTTTGAGAAGGAGTTTGTGCGCCACATCTGAGCAGGGGTTTTAGTTCCTCTCCATGACTTGTCCTTGGTTGAGGCATCTGTCTATGCAAGGCCCCCAGGCCCAGTTTTTTGGCTTTGTTGGTCTACTTTTGAAGCTCCTTTCCTTCCAGGTCTTTATATCCCCCTTCCCTTCTTTCATAAAATTCCTTGCTCTGTGCCCAAAGTTTGGCCAGGAATCTCAGCTTCGATCAGTAAAGTTTTTCAGAGGCCATCTTTAGTAGGCTCCTGTCCTGTCTTCTCCTGCTTCCGTTGTATGTCTCATTTGCCCTTCTGAATGAGGATTGAATATCTTCCCTAGAACCTTTCTGTGTTGTTTAGCTTTCCTAGTAATATAGATTTTAGTATGTTTATCCCATATGTCCAATAACCACTTATCAGTGGGTAGATATCATGTGTGTCTTTCTGTTCTGGGTTACCTCACTCAAGATAATCTTCTTTAGTTCCCACCATTTGCCTGCAAATTTCATGATTTCCTTGTTTTACATTTTTTAAACATAATCGGTATATTATACTTTATGTCCACTCCCAATAGTCAAGAAATCCTACATTCTTTAGATGCTGCTAAGGAGCACTTAGTGTGGAAAGGTTAGCCTCCCTGCTATAGCTCATATAAATGGTTTACCTTGTAAGTTGAAGGAGTGCTGCCTTTTTGTATACTGTGTGTACATTCTGTACCTTCAAGTTCTCGTTTTTAAAGTAATTAATTTTAGAAACTCGTATCACTTACAGGTATTTTTCTCCTCCTTCCCACTTTTCCACAAGGCTCCCTATACTTCCCCCATATTAGGGCATTAATTTTAGCATCAGTTTCAAGGCACAACTCTGTTTGACTCTGGTCTGCAAACATAGCAGAGTATTTGTAATAGTGTCAGGAGTTGTTTCTGTCCCATGGGGTGGGTCATGGGTTGGGTCAGGCATTGGTAGGACCTTCTCTCCATTTCTTCTTTATCTGGTCTGTCTTTATCCCACCACATCTTGTAGGCAGGGTGAATTTTGAATCAAAGTTTTTTGGGCTGGATTGGAATTCCGCTCCTTCTACTAGGAAACTTGTTTAGTTAGATGGTGTCCTCCTCAGTCTCTATGGCCCCTGCTACTAGAAGTCACTGCTAGACTCACTCTCGTATTCTCCCATGAACCTACATTGATTTAGGTCTCAAGCATGTCAAGGAGATGCCCTCACCCATAATACTTGTTTTCTCTATAACCCTTTTGTCCTCTGCCCTTGTTCTCCCTAGGTCTGATCTGCAGCAGCTTATATTTGATTGCTCTCCTACTTTGTTCCTTCTCTTCAACCATTACCTCTGTCTCTTCTATTTCCCCTTCTGGGTGATATTTAAGTATCCTTCCTTGGATCCTCCTTGTTATTTATCTTCTTAGAATCTGTGCAGAGCCAACTAACAAGGGTCAAGAGTCGCTTGCTAGAGTGAAGCACCAACAAAGGACCTCGAGAGACTAGACGTAGGCCCCCTACAAATGTGTAGCTGGTGAACAGCTCAGGTCTCCTGTGGGTGCCCTAGTAAAGAGATCATGGGTTCTCTCTGACATGGACTCTCTTGCCAGCTTTTCAATTACTTCTTCCTGAAGGGACTTCCTTGACAGGCCCCAGTGAGAGAGAACACACTAAGCTCTGACACATATTGATAAGCTGGGATGATAAAGAAGAAGAGCTACCCTTTGCTGAGAATATGGAAAAAGTATGGGGAAAACAGAGGAAGGGTGGTACTGGAAGATGAGGAAGACTGGGGATAAGACCACGATGTAAAGTGAATATATAAATAAATAAAATTAAAGAAGGAAAGAAAAAAGTTAGTAATTTACTTTAAATTATCTGGCTCAGAGATCCAAGATGGCAGCACCTTATCTGAGGGGCAAAGGACCTAAAACACCAAAATTTCACCTCATGGAACCTTCTCCAGAATAGACCATATAGTTGGTCACAAAGCAAGCCTCAACAGATACGAGAAGATTGAAATAATACTTTGTATTATATCCGAACACCATGGACTAAAGCTGGACGTCAACAACACTGGAAATAACAAAAAGCCTACAAGCATATAGAAACTGAACAACTTGCTACGTAATGAGAGCTGAATTAAAGAAGAAATAAAGAAAGGAATTAAGGACTTCCTGGAATGCAATGAAAGTGAAGGTACAACATACCAAATTTATGGAACCCAATGAAAGTAGTGCTCAGAGAAAAATTTATAGCACAATTTGCCTCCAAGAAGAAATTTGTAACATCACTTACAAGCATCTTTATGGCAGAAATGAAAATTATAGAAAAAAAAAGATGCAGATACAGCCAAGAGGAGCAGATGGCTGGAAATAATAAAATTCAGGGCTGACATCAATCAATTAGAAACAAATAAAACTACTCAAAGAATCAATGAAACCAAGAGCTGGTTCTTTGAGAAACTCAACAGGATAGACAAATCCTTAGCCAAACTAACTAAAAGACAGAGAGAATCTATCAAAATCAGTAAAATCAGAAATGAAAATGGGGACATAACTACAGAAACTGAGGAAATCCAAGCAATCATTAGGTCATACTACAAAAGCCTATATGCCGCAAAATTTGAAAATCTAAATTAAATGGACAATTTTCTTGATAGATTCCATCTACCAAAATTAAGTCAAGATTAGGTAGAAAGATTAAATAATCATATATCCCCCAAGGAAATAGAAGCAGTCATAAACAGTCTCCCTTCTGAAAAAAGCCCTAGGCCAGATGGTTTCAGTGCAGAAATCTACCAAATCTTGAAAGAAGTGCTAACACCAATATTCCTCAAACTATTCCACAATACAGAAACAGAAAGAACATTACCAAACTCATGCTATGAAGCCACAGTCACCTTGATACCTAAACCACACAAAGACTCAACCAAAAAGAGAACTTCAGACCTATCTATCTTTTGAACACCGATGCAAAAATACTCAACAAAATACTGGCAAACTGAATCCAAGAATACATAAAAGATATCATCCACCAGGACCAAATAGTCTGTTTCTTTGTCAGTACCATGCAGTGTTTACTATTGTTGCTCTGTAGTAGAGCTTGAGATCAGAGATGGAGATACCTTCAGAAGATCTTTTATTGTAGGGGATTGTTTTAGCCATTCTGGGTTTCTTATTATCCCATATGAAGTTGAGAATTTTTCTTTCAAGGTCTGTAAAGAATTGTGTTGGTAATTTGATGGGAATTGCATTGAATCTGTAGATTGATTTTGATAAGATAGCCATTTTTACTATATTAATCTTGCCAAGACATGAGCATGGGAGATGTTTCCATCTTTTGATATCTTCTTATAATTCTTTCTTCAGAGACTGGAAATTTTTTTTTCATACAAGTCTTTGACGTGCTTGGTTAGGGTCACCTGAAGGTACTTTATGTCCTTTGTTATCAGGTCTCTTCAGGAATGGCTGCAATGTCCTCTTCTGTGGCCTAGGAAGTCTGCTCCTCTCTTGGGAGGCAGGGAGGTCGAAGAGCCAGCCATTGAGTTCATGTCCAAAATGCTTCCTGTTCCCCTTACTAGTATACCCACTTGGGTATTGAGCTAGCATTTCCTACATACAAGCAGGGGTTCTAGATTATAACCATACATGGTCCTTGGTTGTAGAGACAGAACACCACAGCACATGCTCTAAGAACAACAATCAATAAATGGGATCTCATGAAACTGAAAAGCTTCTGTAAAGCAAAAGACACTGTCATGAAAACCAAATGAGAGTCTACAAACTGGGAAAGGATCTTCACCAACCCTATATCTGACGGAGGGCTAATATCCAGTATATATAAAGAACTCAAGAAGTTAAAAAGCAACAAATCAAGTAATCCAATTAAAAAAAATGGGATATGGAGCTAAACAGAGAACTCTATAGAGAACTGTATAATGGCAGAAAAACACTTAAAGAAATGCTCAACGTCCTTAGCCATCAGGGAGATGCAAATCAAAAGCAGACTCTTAAGAACCAAAAAGGAAACAGAACTGTAAAAAAGTGATACTCACACAAAATAGATAACATCATCAAAACACATATCAGCACCCAGAATTATAATGTAGCCTGTCCAAGTAGCCTCCATGCCATAATAAGTAACAAAATGTCTGTCATGAAATAATTTATCCACCATAGCCCTGGAATTGTATTACAGCAGGCCCTGACTTTCCAGCACAGATGAGGCATAAGAAACTATTCAAAATAAAAGGCTGTAACAATATGTTAGAGGTCCAAAAGAAGGAAATAAAAAATCCATTTAAAATATATATATTAACACAAATACTGAAAGGACTTTGTGGTGGTTTAAGTAATAATGTTACCCATAGGCTTCTATAGTAGTACACCTGGTCCACTTAAAAAAAAATAGAATTTTTGGGGTCACTCAAGTATACCATCATATCATCTGCAAACAGTGATACTTTGACCTCTTCCTTTCTGATTTGTGTCCCCTTGATCTCCTTCAATTGTCTTATTGTTCTAGCAAGCACTTCCAGAACTATGTTTAAGAGATATGGAGAGAATGGCAGCCTTTATGGCCAACTGTTGGGCAGAGTGCATGGAATCTTATGAAAGAAATGGAAAATAGTAAGATAGGGATAGGACAGGAGCTCCACAAGGAGAGCAACAGAACCAAAAAATCTGAGCACAGGGGTCTTTCCTGAGACTGATACTCCAACCAAGTACCATGTATGGAGAAAACGTAGAACCCCTGCACAGATGTAGCCCATGGCAGCTCAGTATCCAAGTGGGTTTCATAATAACGGGAACAGAGACTGCCTCTGACATGAACTTATTGGCCTGCTCTTTGATCACCTCACCCTGATGGGGGCGCAGCCTTACCAGGCCACAGAGGAAGACAATGCAACCACTCCTGATGAGAGTTGATAGACTAGGATCAGAAGGAAGGAAAGGAAGAACTCCCCTATCAGTGGACTTGGGGAGGGGCATGTGTGGAGAAGGGGGAGGTAAGGAGGGATGGAGAGGGGAAGAGAGAGGGGTTTATGGGGGCTACAAAGTGAATAAAGTGTAATTAATAAAAAATTAGGAGACATAGCAGTTTTGGAGTATTTATGGCTTTTTTTTTAAATGTCACTAGAGAATGGCTTTGATTTCAAATGAAATCAAAGAAACCAGTCCCCCATGTTTTCTTCTCTTCCTGTGGCCTTCCGGTACACATGTCCAACTGAATGCTGCCGTGCTCTCTGCCATGTAGATAAAGGACTAAACCTCTAAACCTATAATCAATTTCCAATTAAATACCCAATTAAATTTTATGAGAGTTTTTGTGGTCATGGTGTCTCATCTCTGTACTAGAACCATTAATAAGCATAAAGTGGGATAAACCTACATGTGGAATGTTGTTGTGACAGGCCTGACCATGTGGCTTTTGGCAGAGTGTTGATTTAGGGACTTTGGATTAGGAAAGCAATTGAAGACGGAAAGCAGGGCTTCATGGACCATACATGTAGGAGCATAGACGACAGTGGTGCTGAGAGCAATTAATATTATGATTACCTATAAGTGGATATTAGACAAGTAATGCAAGATAAACATGCTAAAATCTGTACACCTAAAGAAGCTAAGCAAGAAGGAGGGCCCTGGGTAAGATGATCAAACCTGATTCACAAAGGCAAACAGAATGGACATCAGCAGAGGGAGAAAACAGGGAACAGTGCAGGATCCTGCCACAGAGGACCTCTGAAAGATACTACCTAGCAGGGTACCAAATCAAATACTGAGACTCATAGCCAAACTTTGGTCTAGTTTGAATGCAGGGAATCTTATGAAAGAAGGAGGAGATGAAAGAGCTGGACGGGACAGGAGCTCCACGAGGAGAACAACAGAACTATGATATCTGGGCCCAGAGAAATTTTCTGATACTCCAACTAAAGCCCATGCATTGAGATAGCCCAGAAACCTTGCACAGATGTAGCCCATGGCAACTCAGTGTCCATGTGGGTACCCTAGTAAGGAGAACAGGGGTTGTCCCTGACATGAACTCAGTGGCTGGGTCTTCGATTCCCTCCCCCTGAGGGGGGAGCAGCCTTACCAGTCCACAGAGGAAGACAATGCAGCCAGTCCTGATGAGGCCTGGTAGACTAGGGTCAGATGGAAGGGGAGGAGGGCCTCCACTATCAGTGGACTGGGGAAGGGGCATGGGAGGAAAAGAGAGGTACAGTGGGAGTGGGAGGGGATGAGGGAGTGATTTACAGATGGGAGAAAAAGTGAATAAACTTTATAAAAATAAAATTAAAATTATTATTATTACCTAGCTCATGAGATTCCAGAGGGTAAAATATTAAGATACGGCTGAGATCTCATTCTTGTGATATTCTGTCTAAAAATGTGGTATTTTCTGTCCTTGTTAAAATAAAATGTACCTGAGGCAATACTGAAGTGTTTTGAATTAATGACAAGTGCAAAGCAGGTTACAAGAGGTCTAGTATTTACTCTGTTATGCTACTATTAATGGTTAACCTTGTGCAGATCTATAATGAAAAGGACCAAGGTGAGAAAATACAAATGAATAGTTTGAAGAGAAAAGGTATACCTGGAAGTGTAATAGAGTTAAGCCCAGTGCACAAGGAGACCAGAATTATACAGAAAACCCTGATTCTTTATAGAACAAAGGGAGCAGTGACTTCTGGGCAAGATCCACAAAGCTAATTTTTGAATATGTGAAAAATTAAAGAAAATGTTAAGCATTGAAGGAAACCATACACAGCAGATATAATTAAGCAAGATATAATTTGAGATAAAAAGCAGATATAATTGAGCAAGAGGATCATATTCTAGCTCCAGCAAGAAGAAGAACTTTGCAGCTATGACCACATGTTGCTGGGTTCACAATCAAAGACATAAGAAAGAGGTAATGGAATCTCCCTGCATGACAATGCAGCCAGTCCTGATGAGGCCTGGTAGACTAGGGTCAGGTGGAAGGGGAGGAGGTCCTCCACTATCAGTGGAGCAAGAAGGAGGGCCCTGGGTAAGATAATCAATCCTTATTCACAAAGGCAAACAGAATGGACATCAGCAGAGGGAGAAAACAGGGAACAGTACAGGATCCTGCCACAGAGGGCCTCTGAAAGATACTACCTAACCTCCTTGGTCATGTGTGTGTCACGGGTGTTCCTGCATGGAAGCCCATTTATAGAACCCGTTGTCAAAAGCTTTAAAGGTGAAGTCTGTATTGCCTTAGAGACAGCAACATGTTGAGGATGCCAGAGCCATGGGATACCTGCTGAGAAAAGCTGCAGCCTGTTACATTATTTTCTTCATAGGAGTGGTTATGGTGTGTCTTCACAGCAATAGAACACTGGAGAGAATAAAATAAAACCTTTTAAGATCTGAACATAGAAATGAACAAAATAAAAACTCAAACTCAGGAAAATTATGAAATTAAAACATTAGTCTTAAACAGGAACCACAGTGGTAAAACTCATCGATAAATTGCCAGTGATTGAGGGGAGAAACTCAGACATTTTGAAGCAATGGATCCATCAGCCAAAGATAATATACATCTAAAGAATCCCATTCACATAAACCTCCAGGAAATCCAAATGACTATGAGCTGATAAAATATAAGAGTCATAGGAACGGAGGGAGAAAAAGAAACCCAAGTCAATGGCACGGAAAAATTATTCAACAAATCCTAGAAGAAAGATTACCTAAACAAAGGAAGGAGAAGCCTATCAAATTCCAAAAGAAAAAACTGGACCAGTGAAGAAAGTCCCCTTGGCACCTTTTAATCAAAACACTAATCATAAAGAAAAGTAGAAGTGTATTAAAAGAAGTAAGGGAAATGTCCACTAAGCATACGCAGGCATACCTATTAGAATTACACTCTACATCTCAAAGGAGACTTTAAAAGCCAGGACATGGAGAGATGTGCTGAGGATTCTAAGAAATCATAGATGCCAGTATAGACATCCATGTTGAGATAATATTTTGTGTCTGTATGGAAACTTCACCTGTTAATAATAACTCTGATGACCTATAGCTTAGGCCGGGAATAAGAGGTGGAACATCCAGCAGGAAGAAAGTATTGTGAAAGTTGTGGTTTATGGTATGCAAACATGTATTTGTTCTGTTTTGATCCCAGATATAAGATATGGGACTGATTCAGACTGTCCACACCAGCAAACTCTTTACCTTGTGCAGGCTCAGAGACAGGCTCTTTGCCAGCTGCTGATAATTTAAATCTGAGGACTCTAGGGAAGGAACAGTTGCCAAAGCCCAGAGTGTTGGAGCGCTCTGAGAAAGAAGGCTGCTGGTGCTCCCTGCTGCTTCTCCAGTTTGCTATTTTGAGAAGAATTGGGCATTATTCTGATAAGAAGTTTGGACTTCCCACAAGGAACTATGTCCCTAATCAGCAAGAAGTAGGTAACGAGAATTCTACCCCTTCTTCCCATTAACCTTTCTCTCCTCCCAGTATTGGGGATTGAGGATCGGTGTGGAGAAAAGAGTAAGAGACAAAAGAACACAAATAAAAGAAACTAATCAAGAGGGAGGAATCTGGCTACAATGCTCAATCCCTATCTAGAAAGGCAAAGAGGATGGACATCAGAAGAAGGAGAAAACAGGGAACAATGTAAGAGCCTACCACAGAGAGCCTCTGAAAGGCTCTGCCCTACAGACTAGCAAAGCAGATGCTAAGACTTATAGTCAACCGTTGGGTAGAGTGCATGGAACCATATGAAAGAAGTGGAAAATATTAAGTTCTGGACAGGAACGCCACAAGGAGAGCAACAGAACCAAAAAATTTGAGCACAGGAGTCTTTCCTTAGAATGATACTCCAACCAAGTACCATGCATGGAGATAACCTAGAACCCCTGCACAGATGTAGCCTCTGGAAGTTCAGTGTCCAAGTGGGTTCCATAGTAATGGGAACAAGAACTGCCTCTGACATGAACTGATTGGCCTGCTCTTTGGTCACCTCACCCTGACGGGGGAGCAGCCTTGCCAAGCCACAGAAGAGGACAATGCAGCCACTCCTGATGAGAATATATTTTATTTAATGACAAACCAATATTTAAGCTAAATCTAGCAACATATCCACCCCTACAAAAAGCACTAAATTGAAAAGTTCTAATGATGTATGACTATTGGTATCCATAGACCAGTGCTCCTTTCAATGCTCATCAGAGAAGTTTCTTCTTGCAGTAGGTGATAATAAAATAGAGATCTACACTGGACAATATGCAGAACATGAAAGATTTTGGACTTCAAGACTCAGGGATCCATACAAAATAGCTAGCAAAATAAATGTAAGGGCCAGAGCTGGGAGATGAGGTAAAGGGTTAGTAATATATAGAAACAATAAAGTAGATGTAAAAATGAATTTACTGGGAATGTAATAATATACATTAGTTCTGAACAAACTCTAAACAAAGTTACAGCATGGAATATGGGAAGTGGACAGCAATTCCTCACTTCTCACCAAAAACTATTTGCAGATCATAGCTGCTGTAAGTGGTAAGACAAAAGGACTAATCACCTCACCCATGGGCAGCACCCATGCTTAAGAGTTGTTGGCCAACACAAAATGAATGACATGTGTCTGAATACCTTTGCTTTGTTTTTTTTTTGGGGGGGGGTTGTGAAAAACTCAGTTGAAATTTCATGTATGGTGTCATGTATATTGTTTGGTTCTCTTGTAACCCTGTTACAAGACAAATTCTTTCAGTTATGATTTCAGTTACTGGAAAAAAAACCATTATGACAAAAAAGAAAGTTGGGAGCACAGGTTTTATTTGGTTTATAATTACATATTGCTGCACACCATCTAAGGATATCAGGAAAATGACCCATAGGCAGGAATCTCCCTGCAGGAGTTGATGCACAAGCCATGGAGGGATATTGCTTGCTGGCTTGCTTTACTTGGCTTGCTGAGAAAGCTTTCTCATGAAACCCAAGACCACCAGCCCAGGGAAGGAACCACCAAAAATAGATGTGTCCTTCTGTATGAATTATTAATTTAGAAAATTACTTACAAACATGACTGTTTTCTAGACTACTTTGGAAGGACTTTCTTTTGGTCTAGAAAACCATTGTGTTGTTGAGAGCTCATTGTGATCTTTTGTGGGCATTTTCTCTCGTGAGGTTTCTTTTTTTAATTAAGTTTTTATTTCTTATATTAATTACAGTTTATTGACTTTGTGTCCCAGCTGTTGCACCCTCTCTCAATCCCTCCCAATTTCACACTACCTCCCTCATCTCTTCCTATTCCCCTGTCCTAGTCCATCTATAGGGGAAGTCCTCCTCCCCTTCCATCGGACCCTAGCTTATCAGGACTCATAGTTTGTGTTTAAAGTCACATAGATGACCACTGGCAAGAACAATTTATTTATTCCAAGATTAGTTACTACCTTAGCTTTCAGAGAGGACATTATAAATCACACATCAATTCATTTTCTTATTTTTTTTAGATGAATTAGTTCTGATATGTAGGTTATACAATGGCTGCAACTGGTGTTAAGGATGTCAAGAAGTTCAAAGAAGCTGAAGCCCCTTAATCTGATATTTGATATACACATCAAAAACTATCACTGTGGTTTTTTAGATTGGGTGCTCTTTTAGCCAGCTGCTCTACTGAATAGCTAAATCAGAAAGACAAAGTCTGAATCGGGCCTCAGGATTGCATCAACTTCAGGGACAAGGTACAGGATCTTGGAGCCATAGTAAGAATGTGGTAGAATTATACACATAGACAAGTGCTCTGGAAAATAGTTCGCAATACAATCATGCATTAAGACCAATAGATATTAATAAAGCTAGTGGAAGCCATGGAATATTTGGAGTTCTTTTCCTCCAATTGGTATGAAAATGAACACACTAGGGATTTAATTGAAAGATTGGTGGGGCCAAGACCTTTGTAGGGTAGCTTGTTCTTCACTTTATGGTAGTGTTTCTCATTCTTAATGGTACATCCATTTTATAAAATTCCTCATGTTGTGGTGACCCCATTCATAAAATTATTTGGTTGTTCCTTCATACCTGTAATTTTGCCCTGTTATGAATAATAATTTAAATATCTAATATACATTGCATATCTGATCTGTAATCACGAATGGGTTCAAGACCCCATGCTTCTTTGAGGACTACATGGTAGATATTAAATCTTTACTTGGTCCGGTTGATCTGGTGTGTTAATGACTTCTCAGTCTTGAATTTTCTCAATATTCTCATGTACTCATACACCCTCAATCTAATTTAAAATTATTTCAAATGAATTTCAAGCCACATTTTAACTTTCAACAAAAATTCATTGTATTACTCTGCGGCGTTAATGTGCATAGCATTAATGTGTAGATAAGTATTCCTAATAAGTTGAAAAATGACAATTTCTACTTTTTTTTTACAGCTGTGCATTGCAGTGATTTAAGTCTTAGAATAATAAGGAACAAAAAAAGGAAAAAGCATACAAATAGAAAAAGAAGAATGCAAAAGATGTCTATTTGTGAATGTGATTCTCTAGGTAGATTATAAAGTCTATAAGACTGAATTCTTAAAACAGAAAATTACTTTCACCAACTTGTCAGAACACAAAACACCACCAAATCAGAAACTCCCCTATGTACTATAGACAGATAATCAATAAAAATAATCCTGTTCACTATAGCAAAAGGTACCTGTTGTATATGCATTTATGTTGGGAACAAATATGGCTTAGAGTAAAAGACTCCCCTCACTGAGAATTGCTGACCCCCGAATACAACAGCTGTGCAGTTGGAACCGGACATTCCAGAGATAAGGAAGCTCCCAGGTGGGACGACATTCCAAGATCAGGAGCTGCCCAGGCAGAAGGACATTTCAAGATCACAAGCTGCCCAGGGGGAACCACTCCTCTCACAGGAATTTACATACCCCCTCCCTGCCCCTTCCTTTCTCCGCTTTTAAAACTGGTGCTTCCCATCCCATTAAAGGAGACCTTGACAAGGAAACTGCTTGGTCTTCTCTTCTTTCCCGCCCGTTTTTCTTTCAGGCTTGGATCCCCTCGGACCCCACGAATAACTAGGTCCCGCGGGTCGGGGCACATATATATATATGTATGTATTTATATAGATATATGTATTTATATATAAATAGTATGCATGAGTGTGTGTGCCTATGTCTAAAGTTATGATACTTGCTTAGCAATGCTTTCAAAAAAACTTAGAGTAAAAAAACCTTCTAGTACTAGGCATGAAAATCCCTTTGGATAGATGTTCTCTCAAGTTAGTCCCAATTAATCCTCATGAAACAGGCTGCACTTCAGTCTTTAGTTTGTCTCTCAGCGGTTTAAAGTGAGATAGTATTTTCAGACAACTCACGCTTAGCAGAGGGATTCAGATAAACTAAGACTCAAACCTGTAAGCCTCCTTCCAGCAGTCTAGCTCTTATGGAACCATAAAATACTACACAAGCTTCTAAGGGAGGTTTAGAAATCACTAGTCCTATGAAGCTGCAATGTCATTTATGAACTATAATCAAATATCATCTAGACAAAATGACCATAGATATATAATAATTCACACTCTCATGTGGAAGACAAGAGTTGTCTAATTGGATTTAAGGCCCTCTGCATAGGAGGCAAGTCATGCTTGAAATGAGAAACATACAACATTCCAGGGTTTGTTGACATTAGACAAGAATCTACCGCCGCTTTGTTAGACTAGCATCAACTCTTACTGCATTATAAATCTTATACTTAACAGATAAGTATAACCATCACCCTGTCTCAAAGAAACTTCTATTCATAGCAAATGGAGACCGTCACAGGTCACTACAACTGTGTTCAATTCAGGTATTAAGATATAGTGGGGATCCTATACCAACACATCTGTATCATAGATCCTAACATACAGCTCAGGAAACATCATGGAATAGAAGATCAGAGTATCAGGATGTGTGTTGTGATCTTTCTTTTAGGGTAGGATATTCTAATTCCTCTAAGATACCAATGGGCAATTGCATTTTCCACAAAAATATAGTCTTCAAGCTATTTTTATGTTTTAAACTTGAAAAACTAGAACAATAGTGCATATATTATTGTAACTCTGAAGCCAGTGTAAAATCAATATAGTGTGGATTTTCAAGAACTTGGAAGTTTGAGTGAGGAGTTATCTGGCTAAATATGAAAGTTTCAAAGCTGCCTTACAACATAGTTAATTCAATTGACAGGTGATTTTATTCTTTAGGAGAAAAATCATTCCATTTGGCTGGTTACAAAGAACATTGCAACTGTACAAACAAGGAAAAAGGTGATGATAGCTCTTAACACAGAATTATAAAGGGGCAAGGAGTAGATGAGGGAAGGAGGGTGGGATTGGGAGGGAATGAGGGAGTGGGATTCACCTGGGATAAGAGTTAATAAAATGAAATTAATAATAAAATTTAAAATTAAAAAAGAATCTGATTTCTTTTCCCATGTTTGGAAACACCACAATACCACTCCAACCCAATTGCTTTTTTATTTTTTATGTATTAATTATAGTTGATTAACTCTGCATCCCAGTTATAGACCTGTGTTTCATTCCCTCCCAATCTTACCCTCCCTCTTCATCTCCTCCCATGCCCTTACCCAAGTCCACTGATAAGGGAGGTCCTCCTCTCCTTCCATCTGACCTTAACCTATCATGTCTCATCAGGATTGATTCCATTGTCTTCCTCTGTGGAATAGTAAGGCTGCTCCTCCCACCAGGGGGAGGTTATGAAAGAGCCAGCCACTGAGTTCATGTCAGAGATGGTCCCTGTTTGCCTTACTAGGGAACCCACTTGGAGACTGAGCTGCAATGGGCTACATTTGTGCAGGGGTTCTAGTTTATCTCCTTGCATTGTCCTTGGTTGGAGTATCAATCTCAGAAAAGACCCCTAGGCTCATATTTCTTGGTTGTATTGCTCTCTTTGTGGAGCTCCTGTTTGATCCAGGTCTATCTCCCACTTCTGTCATAAGATTTTGTGCAATCTGCCCAAAGTTTGGTTATGAGTCTCAGCATTTCCTTTAATATGCTGCTGTGTATAGTCTTGCAGAGGCCCTCTGTGTTAGGCTCCTGTCCTGTTCCCAGTTTTCTGCCTCTTCTAATTTCTGTCTCATTTGCCTTTCTGAGTGAGGATTGATGATTTTACTCAGCATCCTCCTTCTTGCTTAGCTTCTTTAAGTGTACAGATTTTAGTATGTTTACCCAAATTATATGTCTAATATCCACTTATAAGTGAGTATATATCACGCTCCTCCAAATAGTCTACCAGTCTCGTCCTTAGCTCTACAACAGAACACATGTTACTACCTCACTTCCTTCTCACAGCGATCTGTGGATATCACAGAACTTCTCCTACTAGCTTCCCTCTCCCCTTAGTCTTTTCCACCCCCAATTACAGCAGGTTGTTCCTGGATATCAATAGGCAACTAGGATAGGAAGCAAGTAGGCTCACTGTATGTCTTCACCTTTCCCTCTGTTTCTCCAAATTTAGTTCTACAGTCTCATGTCAACTTTGCACCTGAACAACTACCAAAGCTAACTCTTTCCCATACCCACTGGAATTCTGAGATCTTCCATTCATACTTTCTTCCTCACATCCTTTGGTTTGTTCCAAATCTCACTATTGTGGGCATTGCCTGGGAACCCACAGGCTACCCTGATAAGGAAAAGAGGTAAGCTCCCTGCATACTTTCATCTCTCCTTCAGTTACTTCAAGTCCAATCCAAAACTATCACTCCAGCTCTATAGCACACATTATCCTTCATATTTACTTCACTCTCTGCTCAAATTCTTTTGCACTAACTCAACAGATACTGATGGAACACCCTACTTTTCTACCTCCTCTAAATCATACCCCAGACACCTCCATTATATGAACATTCTTAACTATCAGCTCCCAATTCTCAGAAACACAGTGGCCATATTGCTGAGGTATGTGCATGTTGAAGTGGGTAAACCAATATATGGGGTATTTCTATGACAAGCCTGACCAACCAGCTTATTGGCAGAATCTGTGTTCAGGGATTTTGGATTAGAAACGGAATAGAATGCTTAAAGCAGGGCTTAACAGGTCATATTATTAGAAATTTGGAAGGCACTAAAAGCAATATAGAATATGATGACCCAGCTTAAGAGATCTCTGAATTGTAAAAATGAATACATGGCCTAGAGTTTATTCTTTTGATTCTTTTGCTAAGAATGTGGCACATACCTAAGACAAATTTGAAGTATTTTGGATTAATGGCAAGGTTAGAGGAGATTACAAGGTAAGCTTGTATTGACTCTATTCTGTTACTATTAATGATTACTCTGGTACAGGTCTACACTAAAAGGTGAAAGCTGAGCAAGAAAAGACAGAAAATGAAGAGTATGAGGAAAAAAGATACACTAGGAAATGTAATAGAGCTAAGCCCAGTGGCTGAAGGTGATCGATCAGGAGTTTGCAGAAAATATTCATCCCAAATTAATTAAAGGGAATGTTAACCTAAGGGAAAGATCCTACCCAGCTAATCTTTTAACTTGTAAAAAGGAGTTAAAGACAACAGTGAGAGAAACCATGTACAACAGAAAGCTGTTACAAATATAATTCAAAGAGTGGGTCATATTCCTGCCCCAGCAAGTACAAGAATTTAGCAACTATGGCAACATGTTTCTGGCTTTAGAGTCAAGGATGTAAGAAAGGGGTAATGGAATCTCCCTCATTGACTGAAGAAAGCCTCTTAGGCCACATGTTTGTCAGATGTGTTCCTGCAAGGAGGCCCATTCACAAAGGCCTTTGTGTAAAGCTGTGAAGGTGAAGCCAGGATTGCCTGGGAGACACAAAGACATTGGAGATTCTAGAGTCTTGGGATACCTATTAAGGAATGCTGGATTCTGGGTATGGAAAGAGCCATAGATAGATAAATATACTCCAGTCAAAAAAGCTGTAATGAGTTGTAGAACTTAATAGGGCCTAGACAATCAAACACCGTAAATAAGCAAGCCACAGTTAAGTTTTTTGTTGTTTGTTTGTTTGGGTTTTTTTTCTTTTAATTTTTTTTATTAATTACAGTTTATTCACTTTGAATCCCAGCTGTAGTTTCCTCCCCCAGCCCCTCCCAATCCCACCTTCTCTCCCTCTTCTCTTATGCCTCTCCCCCAGTCCAATGATAGGGGAGGTCATCCTTCCTTTCCCTCTGACCCTGGTCTATCAGGTTTCATCAGGACTGGCTTCATTGTCTTCCTCTGTGGAGTGGTAAGGCTCCTCACCCCTCAGGTGGAGATGATCAAAGAGCCATCCCATAAGTTCATGTCAGAGATGGTCCGTGTTCCTATTATTGGGGAACCCTCTGGGGCACTCAGCAGACCTGGGCTACTTCTCTGCAGGGGTTCTATATTATCTCCATGCGCGGTCCTTTTTTGGAGTGTCAGTCTCAGAAAAGACACCTGTGCCTGAATTTTTTGGTTCTGTTGCTCTCCTTGTGGAACTCCTGTACCCTCAAGGACTTTCTATCTCCTCCTTCTTTCATGAGATTCCCTGCATTCTGCAAAAAGTTTGGCTATGAATCTCAGCATATACATTGATGCCCTGCTGGGTAAAGTTTTTCAGAGGCCCTCTGTGATAGGCTTCTGCCCTGTTCCCTGTTTTCTCCCTCTTCTGATGTCCATTTCCTTTGCCTTTCTGAATGAAGATTTAGCTTCTTACCAGGGTCCTCCTTCTTGATTAGCTTCATTATGTGTACAGATTTTACAGTGATTATCCTATATTATATGTCTAATATCCACTTACAAGTGAATATATACTATGTGTGTCTTTCTGCTTCTGGGAAACCTCACTCAGGATGATCTTTTTTAGATCCCAACATTTTTCTGAAAATTTCATGATCTCTTTGTTTTTAATTGCTGAGTAGTATTCTAGTGTGTAAATGTCCCACAATTTCTGAATCCATTTTTCAACTGAGGGACATCTGGGTTATTTTCAGGTCCTGGCTAATAAAAATAAAGCTCCTATGAACACAGTTGAGCAAAAGTTCTTTTTGTATACTTGGGCATCTTTTGGATATATGCCTAAGAGTCATACAGCTGGATATTGAGGGAGCACTATTCCTAAGATCTTCTGGAGGTATCTCCATCCCTGATCTCAAGCTGTACTATAGAACAACAGTAGTAAAAACTGGATGATATTGGCATGGAAACAGAGTGGTGGATCAATGGGATCAAATAGAAGACCCAGAAATAAACCCACACACTTATGGACAACTGATTTTTTTAAATTTATTATTTTTATCTCAATCACAGGTTAGGTGTTTTGAATCCCAGACATAGCCCCCTCCCCCATTCCCTCCTACCCTCCCACTCCCTCCCTCATCTCCTTCTTCCCTGCCCCCTCCAAGTCCACCAACAGGGGAGGACCTCCTTCCCTTCCATCCAACCCCAGCTTATCCTG
>JAQQSO010000275.1:0-21726 GCA_028658305.1 Pachyuromys duprasi | reverse complement strand
GTGTGGGTTTATTTCTGGGTCTTCTATTTGATCCCATTGATCCACCACTCTGTTTCCATGCCAATATCATCCAGTTTTTACTACTGTTGTTCTATAGTACAGCTTGAGATCAGGGATGGAGATACCTCCAGAAGATCTTAGGAATAGTGCTCCCTCAATATCCAGCTGTATGACTCTTAGGCATATATCCAAAAGATGCCCAAGTATACAAAAAGAACTTTTGCTCAACTGTGTTCATAGGAGCTTTATTTTTATTAGCCAGGACCTGAAAATAACCCAGATGTCCCTCAGTTGAAAAATGGATTCAGAAATTGTGGGACATTTACACACTAGAATACTACTCAGCAATTAAAAACAAAGAGATCATGAAATTTTCAGAAAAATGTTGGGATCTAAAAAAGATCATCCTGAGTGAGGTTTCCCAGAAGCAGAAAGACACACATAGTATATATTCACTTGTAAGTGGATATTAGACATATAATATAGGATAATCACTGTAAAATCTGTACACATAATGAAGCTAATCAAGAAGGAGGACCCTGGTAAGAAGCTAAATCTTCATTCAGAAAGGCAAAGGAAATGGACATCAGAAGAGGGAGAAAACAGGGAACAGGGCAGAAGCCTATCACAGAGGGCCTCTGAAAAACTTTACCCAGCAGGGCATCAATGTATATGCTGAGATTCATAGCCAAACTTTTTGCAGAATGCAGGGAATCTCATGAAAGAAGGAGGAGATAGAAAGTCCTTGAGGGTACAGGAGTTCCACAAGGAGAGCAACAGAACCAAAAAATTCAGGCACAGGTGTCTTTTCTGAGACTGACACTCCAAAAAAGGACCGCGCATGGAGATAATATAGAACCCCTGCAGAGAAGTAGCCCAGGTCTGCTGAGTGCCCCAGAGGGTTCCCCAATAATAGGAACACGGACCATCTCTGACATGAACTTATGGGATGGCTCTTTGATCATCTCCACCTGAGGGGTGAGGAGCCTTACCACTCCACAGAGGAAGACAATGAAGCCAGTCCTGATGAAACCTGATAGACCAGGGTCAGAGGGAAAGGAAGGATGACCTCCCCTATCATTGGACTGGGGGAGAGGCATAAGAGAAGAGGGAGAGAAGGTGGGATTGGGAGGGGCTGGGGGAGGAAACTACAGCTGGGATTCAAAGTGAATAAACTGTAATTAATAAAAAAAATTAAAAGAAAAAAAACCCAAACAAACAAACAACAAAAAACTTAACTGTGGCTTGCTTATTTACGGTGTTTGATTGTCTAGGCCCTATTAAGTTCTACAACTCATTACAGCTTTTTTGACTGGAGTATATTTATCTATCTATGGCTCTTTCCATACCCAGAATCCAGCATTCCTTAATAGGTATCCCAAGACTCTAGAATCTCCAATGTCTTTGTGTCTCCCAGGCAATCCTGGCTTCACCTTCACAGCTTTACACAAAGGCCTTTGTGAATGGGCCTCCTTGCAGGAACACATCTGACAAACATGTGGCCTAAGAGGCTTTCTTCAGTCAATGAGGGAGATTCCATTACCCCTTTCTTACATCCTTGACTCTAAAGCCAGAAACATGTTGCCATAGTTGCTAAATTCTTGTACTTGCTGGGGCAGGAATATGACCCACTCTTTGAATTATATTTGTAACAGCTTTCTGTTGTACATGGTTTCTCTCACTGTTGTCTTTAACTCCTTTTTACAAGTTAAAAGATTAGCTGGGTAGGATCTTTCCCTTAGGTTAACATTCCCTTTAATTAATTTGGGATGAATATTTTCTGCAAACTCCTGATCGATCACCTTCAGCCACTGGGCTTAGCTCTATTACATTTCCTAGTGTATCTTTTTTCCTCATACTCTTCATTTTCTGTCTTTTCTTGCTCAGCTTTCACCTTTTAGTGTAGACCTGTACCAGAGTAATCATTAATAGTAACAGAATAGAGTCAATACAAGCTTACCTTGTAATCTCCTCTAACCTTGCCATTAATCCAAAATACTTCAAATTTGTCTTAGGTATGTGCCACATTCTTAGCAAAAGAATCAAAAGAATAAACTCTAGGCCATGTATTCATTTTTACAATTCAGAGATCTCTTAAGCTGGGTCATCATATTCTATATTGCTTTTAGTGCCTTCCAAATTTCTAATAATATGACCTGTTAAGCCCTGCTTTAAGCATTCTATTCCGTTTCTAATCCAAAATCCCTGAACACAGATTCTGCCAATAAGCTGGTTGGTCAGGCTTGTCATAGAAATACCCCATATATTGGTTTACCCACTTCAACATGCACATACCTCAGCAATATGGCCACTGTGTTTCTGAGAATTGGGAGCTGATAGTTAAGAATGTTCATATAATGGAGGTGTCTGGGGTATGATTTAGAGGAGGTAGAAAAGTAGGGTGTTCCATCAGTATCTGTTGAGTTAGTGCAAAAGAATTTGAGCAGAGAGTGAAGTAAATATGAAGGATAATGTGTGCTATAGAGCTGGAGTGATAGTTTTGGATTGGACTTGAAGTAACTGAAGGAGAGATGAAAGTATGCAGGGAGCTTACCTCTTTTCCTTATCAGGGTAGCCTGTGGGTTCCCAGGCAATGCCCACAATAGTGAGATTTGGAACAAACCAAAGGATGTGAGGAAGAAAGTATGAATGGAAGATCTCAGAATTCCAGTGGGTATGGGAAAGAGTTAGCTTTGGTAGTTGTTCAGGTGCAAAGTTGACGTGAGACTGTAGAACTAAATTTGGAGAAACAGAGGGAAAGGTGAAGACATACAGTGAGCCTACTTGCTTCCTATCCTAGTTGCCTATTGATATCCAGGAACAACCTGCTGTAATTGGGGGTGGAAAAGACTAAGGGGAGAGGGAAGCTAGTAGGAGAAGTTCTGTGATATCCACAGATCGCTGTGAGAAGGAAGTGAGGTAGTAACATGTGTTCTGTTGTAGAGCTAAGGACGAGACTGGTAGACTATTTGGAGGAGCGTGATATATACTCACTTATAAGTGGATATTAGACATATAATTTGGGTAAACATACTAAAATCTGTACACTTAAAGAAGCTAAGCAAGAAGGAGGATGCTGAGTAAAATCATCAATCCTCACTCAGAAAGGCAAATGAGACAGAAATTAGAAGAGGCAGAAAACTGGGAACAGGACAGGAGCCTAACACAGAGGGCCTCTGCAAGACTATACACAGCAGCATATTAAAGGAAATGCTGAGACTCATAACCAAACTTTGGGCAGATTGCACAAAATCTTATGACAGAAGTGGGAGATAGACCTGGATCAAACAGGAGCTCCACAAAGAGAGCAATACAACCAAGAAATATGAGCCTAGGGGTCTTTTCTGAGATTGATACTCCAACCAAGGACAATGCAAGGAGATAAACTAGAACCCCTGCACAAATGTAGCCCATTGCAGCTCAGTCTCCAAGTGGGTTCCCTAGTAAGGCAAACAGGGACCATCTCTGACATGAACTCAGTGGCTGGCTCTTTCATAACCTCCCCCTGGTGGGAGGAGCAGCCTTACTATTCCACAGAGGAAGACAATGGAATCAATCCTGATGAGACATGATAGGTTAAGGTCAGATGGAAGGAGAGGAGGACCTCCCTTATCAGTGGACTTGGGTAAGGGCATGGGAGGAGATGAAGAGGGAGGGTAAGATTGGGAGGGAATGAAACACAGGTCTATAACTGGGATGCAGAGTTAATCAACTATAATTAATACATAAAAAATAAAAAAGCAATTGGGTTGGAGTGGTATTGTGGTGTTTCCAAACATGGGAAAAGAAATCAGATTCTTTTTTAATTTTAAATTTTATTATTAATTTCATTTTATTAACTCTTATCCCAGGTGAATCCCACTCCCTCATTCCCTCCCAATCCCACCCTCCTTCCCTCATCTACTCCTTGCCCCTTTATAATTCTGTGTTAAGAGCTATCATCACCTTTTTCCTTGTTTGTACAGTTGCAATGTTCTTTGTAACCAGCCAAATGGAATGATTTTTCTCCTAAAGAATAAAATCACCTGTCAATTGAATTAACTATGTTGTAAGGCAGCTTTGAAACTTTCATATTTAGCCAGATAACTCCTCACTCAAACTTCCAAGTTCTTGAAAATCCACACTATATTGATTTTACACTGGCTTCAGAGTTACAATAATATATGCACTATTGTTCTAGTTTTTCAAGTTTAAAACATAAAAATAGCTTGAAGACTATATTTTTGTGGAAAATGCAATTGCCCATTGGTATCTTAGAGGAATTAGAATATCCTACCCTAAAAGAAAGATCACAACACACATCCTGATACTCTGATCTTCTATTCCATGATGTTTCCTGAGCTGTATGTTAGGATCTATGATACAGATGTGTTGGTATAGGATCCCCACTATATCTTAATACCTGAATTGAACACAGTTGTAGTGACCTGTGACGGTCTCCATTTGCTATGAATAGAAGTTTCTTTGAGACAGGGTGATGGTTATACTTATCTGTTAAGTATAAGATTTATAATGCAGTAAGAGTTGATGCTAGTCTAACAAAGCGGCGGTAGATTCTTGTCTAATGTCAACAAACCCTGGAATGTTGTATGTTTCTCATTTCAAGCATGACTTGCCTCCTATGCAGAGGGCCTTAAATCCAATTAGACAACTCTTGTCTTCCACATGAGAGTGTGAATTATTATATATCTATGGTCATTTTGTCTAGATGATATTTGATTATAGTTCATAAATGACATTGCAGCTTCATAGGACTAGTGATTTCTAAACCTCCCTTAGAAGCTTGTGTAGTATTTTATGGTTCCATAAGAGCTAGACTGCTGGAAGGAGGCTTACAGGTTTGAGTCTTAGTTTATCTGAATCCCTCTGCTAAGCGTGAGTTGTCTGAAAATACTATCTCACTTTAAACCGCTGAGAGACAAACTAAAGACTGAAGTGCAGCCTGTTTCATGAGGATTAATTGGGACTAACTTGAGAGAACATCTATCCAAAGGGATTTTCATGCCTAGTACTAGAAGGTTTTTTTACTCTAAGTTTTTTTGAAAGCATTGCTAAGCAAGTATCATAACTTTAGACATAGGCACACACACTCATGCATACTATTTATATATAAATACATATATCTATATAAATACATACATATATATATATGTGCCCCGACCCGCGGGACCTAGTTATTCGTGGGGTCCGAGGGGATCCAAGCCTGAAAGAAAAACGGGCGGGAAAGAAGAGAAGACCAAGCAGTTTCCTTGTCAAGGTCTCCTTTAATGGGATGGGAAGCACCAGTTTTAAAAGCGGAGAAAGGAAGGGGCAGGGAGGGGGTATGTAAATTCCTGTGAGAGGAGTGGTTCCCCCTGGGCAGCTTGTGATCTTGAAATGTCCTTCTGCCTGGGCAGCTCCTGATCTTGGAATGTCGTCCCACCTGGGAGCTTCCTTATCTCTGGAATGTCCGGTTCCAACTGCACAGCTGTTGTATTCGGGGGTCAGCAATTCTCAGTGAGGGGAGTCTTTTACTCTAAGCCATATTTGTTCCCAACATAAATGCATATACAACAGGTACCTTTTGCTATAGTGAACAGGATTATTTTTATTGATTATCTGTCTATAGTACATAGGGGAGTTTCTGATTTGGTGGTGTTTTGTGTTCTGACAAGTTGGTGAAAGTAATTTTCTGTTTTAAGAATTCAGTCTTATAGACTTTATAATCTACCTAGAGAATCACATTCACAAATAGATATCTTTTGCATTCTTCTTTTTCTATTTGTATGCTTTTTCCTTTTTTTGTTCCTTATTATTCTAAGACTTAAATCACTGCAATGCACAGCTGTAAAAAAAAAGTAGAAATTGTCATTTTTCAACTTATTAGGAATACTTATCTACACATTAATGCTATGCACATTAACGCCGCAGAGTAATACAATGAATTTTTGTTGAAAGTTAAAATGTGGCTTGAAATTCATTTGAAATAATTTTAAATTAGATTGAGGGTGTATGAGTACATGAGAATATTGAGAAAATTCAAGACTGAGAAGTCATTAACACACCAGATCAACCGGACCAAGTAAAGATTTAATATCTACCATGTAGTCCTCAAAGAAGCATGGGGTCTTGAACCCATTCGTGATTACAGATCAGATATCCAATGTATATTAGATATTTAAATTATTATTCATAACAGGGCAAAATTACAGGTATGAAGGAACAACCAAATAATTTTATGAATGGGGTCACCACAACATGAGGAATTTTATAAAATGGATGTACCATTAAGAATGAGAAACACTACCATAAAGTGAAGAACAAGCTACCCTACAAAGGTCTTGGCCCCACCAATCTTTCAATTAAATCCCTAGTGTGTTCATTTTCATACCAATTGGAGGAAAAGAACTCCAAATATTCCATGGCTTCCACTAGCTTTATTAATATCTATTGGTCTTAATGCATGATTGTATTGCGAACTATTTTCCAGAGCACTTGTCTATGTGTATAATTCTACCACATTCTTACTATGGCTCCAAGATCCTGTACCTTGTCCCTGAAGTTGATGCAATCCTGAGGCCCGATTCAGACTTTGTCTTTCTGATTTAGCTATTCAGTAGAGCAGCTGGCTAAAAGAGCACCCAATCTAAAAAACCACAGTGATAGTTTTTGATGTGTATATCAAATATCAGATTAAGGGGCTTCAGCTTCTTTGAACTTCTTGACATCCTTAACACCAGTTGCAGCCATTGTATAACCTACATATCAGAACTAATTCATCTAAAAAAAATAAGAAAATGAATTGATGTGTGATTTATAATGTCCTCTCTGAAAGCTAAGGTAGTAACTAATCTTGGAATAAATAAATTGTTCTTGCCAGTGGTCATCTATGTGACTTTAAACACAAACTATGAGTCCTGATAAGCTAGGGTCCGATGGAAGGGGAGGAGGACTTCCCCTATAGATGGACTAGGACAGGGGAATAGGAAGAGATGAGGGAGGTAGTGTGAAATTGGGAGGGATTGAGAGAGGGTGCAACAGCTGGGACACAAAGTCAATAAACTGTAATTAATATAAGAAATAAAAACTTAATTAAAAAAAGAAACCTCACGAGAGAAAATGCCCACAAAAGATCACAATGAGCTCTCAACAACACAATGGTTTTCTAGACCAAAAGAAAGTCCTTCCAAAGTAGTCTAGAAAACAGTCATGTTTGTAAGTAATTTTCTAAATTAATAATTCATACAGAAGGACACATCTATTTTTGGTGGTTCCTTCCCTGGGCTGGTGGTCTTGGGTTTCATGAGAAAGCTTTCTCAGCAAGCCAAGTAAAGCAAGCCAGCAAGCAATATCCCTCCATGGCTTGTGCATCAACTCCTGCAGGGAGATTCCTGCCTATGGGTCATTTTCCTGATATCCTTAGATGGTGTGCAGCAATATGTAATTATAAACCAAATAAAACCTGTGCTCCCAACTTTCTTTTTTGTCATAATGGTTTTTTTTCCAGTAACTGAAATCATAACTGAAAGAATTTGTCTTGTAACAGGGTTACAAGAGAACCAAACAATATACATGACACCATACATGAAATTTCAACTGAGTTTTTCACAACCCCCCCCCAAAAAAAAACAAAGCAAAGGTATTCAGACACATGTCATTCATTTTGTGTTGGCCAACAACTCTTAAGCATGGGTGCTGCCCATGGGTGAGGTGATTAGTCCTTTTGTCTTACCACTTACAGCAGCTATGATCTGCAAATAGTTTTTGGTGAGAAGTGAGGAATTGCTGTCCACTTCCCATATTCCATGCTGTAACTTTGTTTAGAGTTTGTTCAGAACTAATGTATATTATTACATTCCCAGTAAATTCATTTTTACATCTACTTTATTGTTTCTATATATTACTAACCCTTTACCTCATCTCCCAGCTCTGGCCCTTACATTTATTTTGCTAGCTATTTTGTATGGATCCCTGAGTCTTGAAGTCCAAAATCTTTCATGTTCTGCATATTGTCCAGTGTAGATCTCTATTTTATTATCACCTACTGCAAGAAGAAACTTCTCTGATGAGCATTGAAAGGAGCACTGGTCTATGGATACCAATAGTCATACATCATTAGAACTTTTCAATTTAGTGCTTTTTGTAGGGGTGGATATGTTGCTAGATTTAGCTTAAATATTGGTTTGTCATTAAATAAAATATATTCTCATCAGGAGTGGCTGCATTGTCCTCTTCTGTGGCTTGGCAAGGCTGCTCCCCCGTCAGGGTGAGGTGACCAAAGAGCAGGCCAATCAGTTCATGTCAGAGGCAGTTCTTGTTCCCATTACTATGGAACCCACTTGGACACTGAACTTCCAGAGGCTACATCTGTGCAGGGGTTCTAGGTTATCTCCATGCATGGTACTTGGTTGGAGTATCATTCTAAGGAAAGACTCCTGTGCTCAAATTTTTTGGTTCTGTTGCTCTCCTTGTGGCGTTCCTGTCCAGAACTTAATATTTTCCACTTCTTTCATATGGTTCCATGCACTCTACCCAACGGTTGACTATAAGTCTTAGCATCTGCTTTGCTAGTCTGTAGGGCAGAGCCTTTCAGAGGCTCTCTGTGGTAGGCTCTTACATTGTTCCCTGTTTTCTCCTTCTTCTGATGTCCATCCTCTTTGCCTTTCTAGATAGGGATTGAGCATTGTAGCCAGATTCCTCCCTCTTGATTAGTTTCTTTTATTTGTGTTCTTTTGTCTCTTACTCTTTTCTCCACACCGATCCTCAATCCCCAATACTGGGAGGAGAGAAAGGTTAATGGGAAGAAGGGGTAGAATTCTCGTTACCTACTTCTTGCTGATTAGGGACATAGTTCCTTGTGGGAAGTCCAAACTTCTTATCAGAATAATGCCCAATTCTTCTCAAAATAGCAAACTGGAGAAGCAGCAGGGAGCACCAGCAGCCTTCTTTCTCAGAGCGCTCCAACACTCTGGGCTTTGGCAACTGTTCCTTCCCTAGAGTCCTCAGATTTAAATTATCAGCAGCTGGCAAAGAGCCTGTCTCTGAGCCTGCACAAGGTAAAGAGTTTGCTGGTGTGGACAGTCTGAATCAGTCCCATATCTTATATCTGGGATCAAAACAGAACAAATACATGTTTGCATACCATAAACCACAACTTTCACAATACTTTCTTCCTGCTGGATGTTCCACCTCTTATTCCCGGCCTAAGCTATAGGTCATCAGAGTTATTATTAACAGGTGAAGTTTCCATACAGACACAAAATATTATCTCAACATGGATGTCTATACTGGCATCTATGATTTCTTAGAATCCTCAGCACATCTCTCCATGTCCTGGCTTTTAAAGTCTCCTTTGAGATGTAGAGTGTAATTCTAATAGGTATGCCTGCGTATGCTTAGTGGACATTTCCCTTACTTCTTTTAATACACTTCTACTTTTCTTTATGATTAGTGTTTTGATTAAAAGGTGCCAAGGGGACTTTCTTCACTGGTCCAGTTTTTTCTTTTGGAATTTGATAGGCTTCTCCTTCCTTTGTTTAGGTAATCTTTCTTCTAGGATTTGTTGAATAATTTTTCCGTGCCATTGACTTGGGTTTCTTTTTCTCCCTCCGTTCCTATGACTCTTATATTTTATCAGCTCATAGTCATTTGGATTTCCTGGAGGTTTATGTGAATGGGATTCTTTAGATGTATATTATCTTTGGCTGATGGATCCATTGCTTCAAAATGTCTGAGTTTCTCCCCTCAATCACTGGCAATTTATCGATGAGTTTTACCACTGTGGTTCCTGTTTAAGACTAATGTTTTAATTTCATAATTTTCCTGAGTTTGAGTTTTTATTTTGTTCATTTCTATGTTCAGATCTTAAAAGGTTTTATTTTATTCTCTCCAGTGTTCTATTGCTGTGAAGACACACCATAACCACTCCTATGAAGAAAATAATGTAACAGGCTGCAGCTTTTCTCAGCAGGTATCCCATGGCTCTGGCATCCTCAACATGTTGCTGTCTCTAAGGCAATACAGACTTCACCTTTAAAGCTTTTGACAACGGGTTCTATAAATGGGCTTCCATGCAGGAACACCCGTGACACACACATGACCAAGGAGGTTAGGTAGTATCTTTCAGAGGCCCTCTGTGGCAGGATCCTGTACTGTTCCCTGTTTTCTCCCTCTGCTGATGTCCATTCTGTTTGCCTTTGTGAATAAGGATTGATTATCTTACCCAGGGCCCTCCTTCTTGCTCCACTGATAGTGGAGGACCTCCTCCCCTTCCACCTGACCCTAGTCTACCAGGCCTCATCAGGACTGGCTGCATTGTCATGCAGGGAGATTCCATTACCTCTTTCTTATGTCTTTGATTGTGAACCCAGCAACATGTGGTCATAGCTGCAAAGTTCTTCTTCTTGCTGGAGCTAGAATATGATCCTCTTGCTCAATTATATCTGCTTTTTATCTCAAATTATATCTTGCTTAATTATATCTGCTGTGTATGGTTTCCTTCAATGCTTAACATTTTCTTTAATTTTTCACATATTCAAAAATTAGCTTTGTGGATCTTGCCCGGAAGTCACTGCTCCCTTTGTTCTATAAAGAATCAGGGTTTTCTGTATAATTCTGGTCTCCTTGTGCACTGGGCTTAACTCTATTACACTTCCAGGTATACCTTTTCTCTTCAAACTATTCATTTGTATTTTCTCACCTTGGTCCTTTTCATTATAGATCTGCACAAGGTTAACCATTAATAGTAGCATAACAGAGTAAATACTAGACCTCTTGTAACCTGCTTTGCACTTGTCATTAATTCAAAACACTTCAGTATTGCCTCAGGTACATTTTATTTTAACAAGGACAGAAAATACCACATTTTTAGACAGAATATCACAAGAATGAGATCTCAGCCGTATCTTAATATTTTACCCTCTGGAATCTCATGAGCTAGGTAATAATAATAATTTTAATTTTATTTTTATAAAGTTTATTCACTTTTTCTCCCATCTGTAAATCACTCCCTCATCCCCTCCCACTCCCACTGTACCTCTCTTTTCCTCCCATGCCCCTTCCCCAGTCCACTGATAGTGGAGGCCCTCCTCCCCTTCCATCTGACCCTAGTCTACCAGGCCTCATCAGGACTGGCTGCATTGTCTTCCTCTGTGGACTGGTAAGGCTGCTCCCCCCTCAGGGGGAGGGAATCGAAGACCCAGCCACTGAGTTCATGTCAGGGACAACCCCTGTTCTCCTTACTAGGGTACCCACATGGACACTGAGTTGCCATGGGCTACATCTGTGCAAGGTTTCTGGGCTATCTCAATGCATGGGCTTTAGTTGGAGTATCAGAAAATTTCTCTGGGCCCAGATATCATAGTTCTGTTGTTCTCCTCGTGGAGCTCCTGTCCCGTCCAGCTCTTTCATCTCCTCCTTCTTTCATAAGATTCCCTGCATTCAAACTAGACCAAAGTTTGGCTATGAGTCTCAGTATTTGATTTGGTACCCTGCTAGGTAGTATCTTTCAGAGGTCCTCTGTGGCAGGATCCTGCACTGTTCCCTGTTTTCTCCCTCTGCTGATGTCCATTCTGTTTGCCTTTGTGAATCAGGTTTGATCATCTTACCCAGGGCCCTCCTTCTTGCTTAGCTTCTTTAGGTGTACAGATTTTAGCATGTTTATCTTGCATTACTTGTCTAATATCCACTTATAGGTAATCATAATATTAATTGCTCTCAGCACCACTGTCGTCTATGCTCCTACATGTATGGTCCATGAAGCCCTGCTTTCCGTCTTCAATTGCTTTCCTAATCCAAAGTCCCTAAATCAACACTCTGCCAAAAGCCACATGGTCAGGCCTGTCACAACAACATTCCACATGTAGGTTTATCCCACTTTATGCTTATTAATGGTTCTAGTACAGAGATGAGACACCATGACCACAAAAACTCTCATAAAATTTAATTGGGTATTTAATTGGAAATTGATTATAGGTTTAGAGGTTTAGTCCTTTATCTACATGGCAGAGAGCACGGCAGCATTCAGTTGGACATGTGTACCGGAAGGCCACAGGAAGAGAAGAAAACATGGGGGACTGGTTTCTTTGATTTCATTTGAAATCAAAGCCATTCTCTAGTGACATTTAAAAAAAAAGCCATAAATACTCCAAAACTGCTATGTCTCCTAATTTTTTATTAATTACACTTTATTCACTTTGTAGCCCCCATAAACCCCTCTCTCTTCCCCTCTCCATCCCTCCTTACCTCCCCCTTCTCCACACATGCCCCTCCCCAAGTCCACTGATAGGGGAGTTCTTCCTTTCCTTCCTTCTGATCCTAGTCTATCAACTCTCATCAGGAGTGGTTGCATTGTCTTCCTCTGTGGCCTGGTAAGGCTGCGCCCCCATCAGGGTGAGGTGATCAAAGAGCAGGCCAATAAGTTCATGTCAGAGGCAGTCTCTGTTCCCGTTATTATGAAACCCACTTGGATACTGAGCTGCCATGGGCTACATCTGTGCAGGGGTTCTACGTTTTCTCCATACATGGTACTTGGTTGGAGTATCAGTCTCAGGAAAGACCCCTGTGCTCAGATTTTTTGGTTCTGTTGCTCTCCTTGTGGAGCTCCTGTCCTATCCCTATCTTACTATTTTCCATTTCTTTCATAAGATTCCATGCACTCTGCCCAACAGTTGGCCATAAAGGCTGCCATTCTCTCCATATCTCTTAAACATAGTTCTGGAAGTGCTTGCTAGAACAATAAGACAATTGAAGGAGATCAAGGGGACACAAATCAGAAAGGAAGAGGTCAAAGTATCACTGTTTGCAGATGATATGATGGTATACTTGAGTGACCCCAAAAATTCTATTTTTTTTTAAGTGGACCAGGTGTACTACTATAGAAGCCTATGGGTAACATTATTACTTAAACCACCACAAAGTCCTTTCAGTATTTGTGTTAATATATATATTTTAAATGGATTTTTTATTTCCTTCTTTTGGACCTCTAACATATTGTTACAGCCTTTTATTTTGAATAGTTTCTTATGCCTCATCTGTGCTGGAAAGTCAGGGCCTGCTGTAATACAATTCCAGGGCTATGGTGGATAAATTATTTCATGACAGACATTTTGTTACTTATTATGGCATGGAGGCTACTTGGACAGGCTACATTATAATTCTGGGTGCTGATATGTGTTTTGATGATGTTATCTATTTTGTGTGAGTATCACTTTTTTACAGTTCTGTTTCCTTTTTGGTTCTTAAGAGTCTGCTTTTGATTTGCATCTCCCTGATGGCTAAGGACGTTGAGCATTTCTTTAAGTGTTTTTCTGCCATTATACAGTTCTCTATAGAGTTCTCTGTTTAGCTCCATATCCCATTTTTTTTAATTGGATTACTTGATTTGTTGCTTTTTAACTTCTTGAGTTCTTTATATATACTGGATATTAGCCCTCCGTCAGATATAGGGTTGGTGAAGATCCTTTCCCAGTTTGTAGACTCTCATTTGGTTTTCATGACAGTGTCTTTTGCTTTACAGAAGCTTTTCAGTTTCATGAGATCCCATTTATTGATTGTTGTTCTTAGAGCATGTGCTGTGGTGTTCTGTCTCTACAACCAAGGACCATGTATGGTTATAATCTAGAACCCCTGCTTGTATGTAGGAAATGCTAGCTCAATACCCAAGTGGGTATACTAGTAAGGGGAACAGGAAGCATTTTGGACATGAACTCAATGGCTGGCTCTTCGACCTCCCTGCCTCCCAAGAGAGGAGCAGACTTCCTAGGCCACAGAAGAGGACATTGCAGCCATTCCTGAAGAGACCTGATAACAAAGGACATAAAGTACCTTCAGGTGACCCTAACCAAGCACGTCAAAGACTTGTATGAAAAAAAAATTTCCAGTCTCTGAAGAAAGAATTATAAGAAGATATCAAAAGATGGAAACATCTCCCATGCTCATGTCTTGGCAAGATTAATATAGTAAAAATGGCTATCTTATCAAAATCAATCTACAGATTCAATGCAATTCCCATCAAATTACCAACACAATTCTTTACAGACCTTGAAAGAAAAATTCTCAACTTCATATGGGATAATAAGAAACCCAGAATGGCTAAAACAATCCCCTACAATAAAAGATCTTCTGAAGGTATCTCCATCTCTGATCTCAAGCTCTACTACAGAGCAACAATAGTAAACACTGCATGGTACTGACAAAGAAACAGACTATTTGGTCCTGGTGGATGATATCTTTTATGTATTCTTGGATTCAGTTTGCCAGTATTTTGTTGAGTATTTTTGCATCGGTGTTCAAAAGATAGATAGGTCTGAAGTTCTCTTTTTGGTTGGGTCTTTGTGTGGTTTAGGTATCAAGGTGACTGTGGCTTCATAGCATGAGTTTGGTAATGTTCTTTCTGTTTCTGTATTGTGGAATAGTTTGAGGAATATTGGTGTTAGCACTTCTTTCAAGATTTGGTAGATTTCTGCACTGAAACCATCTGGCCTAGGGCTTTTTTCAGAAGGGAGACTGTTTATGACTGCTTCTATTTCCTTGGGGGATATATGATTATTTAATCTTTCTACCTAATCTTGACTTAATTTTGGTAGATGGAATCTATCAAGAAAATTGTCCATTTAATTTAGATTTTCAAATTTTGCGGCATATAGGCTTTTGTAGTATGACCTAATGATTGCTTGGATTTCCTCAGTTTCTGTAGTTATGTCCCCATTTTCATTTCTGATTTTACTGATTTTGATAGATTCTCTCTGTCTTTTAGTTAGTTTGGCTAAGGATTTGTCTATCCTGTTGAGTTTCTCAAAGAACCAGCTCTTGGTTTCATTGATTCTTTGAGTAGTTTTATTTGTTTCTAATTGATTGATGTCAGCCCTGAATTTTATTATTTCCAGCCATCTGCTCCTCTTGGCTGTATCTGCATCTTTTTTTTTCTATAATTTTCATTTCTGCCATAAAGATGCTTGTAAGTGATGTTACAAATTTCTTCTTGGAGGCAAATTGTGCTATAAATTTTTCTCTGAGCACTACTTTCATTGGGTTCCATAAATTTGGTATGTTGTACCTTCACTTTCATTGCATTCCAGGAAGTCCTTAATTCCTTTCTTTATTTCTTCTTTAATTCAGCTCTCATTACGTAGCAAGTTGTTCAGTTTCTATATGCTTGTAGGCTTTTTGTTATTTCCAGTGTTGTTGACGTCCAGCTTTAGTCCATGGTGTTCGGATATAATACAAAGTATTATTTCAATCTTCTCGTATCTGTTGAGGCTTGCTTTGTGACCAACTATATGGTCTATTCTGGAGAAGGTTCCATGAGGTGAAATTTTGGTGTTTTAGGTCCTTTGCCCCTCAGATAAGGTGCTGCCATCTTGGATCTCTGAGCCAGATAATTTAAAGTAAATTACTAACTTTTTTCTTTCCTTCTTTAATTTTATTTATTTATATATTCACTTTACATCGTGGTCTTATCCCCAGTCTTCCTCATCTTCCAGTACCACCCTTCCTCTGTTTTCCCCATACTTTTTCCATATTCTCAGCAAAGGGTAGCTCTTCTTCTTTATCATCCCAGCTTATCAATATGTGTCAGAGCTTAGTGTGTTCTCTCTCACTGGGGCCTGTCAAGGAAGTCCCTTCAGGAAGAAGTAATTGAAAAGCTGGCAAGAGAGTCCATGTCAGAGAGAACCCATGATCTCTTTACTAGGGCACCCACAGGAGACCTGAGCTGTTCACCAGCTACACATTTGTAGGGGGCCTACGTCTAGTCTCTCGAGGTCCTTTGTTGGTGCTTCACTCTAGCAAGCGACTCTTGACCCTTGTTAGTTGGCTCTGCACAGATTCTAAGAAGATAAATAACAAGGAGGATCCAAGGAAGGATACTTAAATATCACCCAGAAGGGGAAATAGAAGAGACAGAGGTAATGGTTGAAGAGAAGGAACAAAGTAGGAGAGCAATCAAATATAAGCTGCTGCAGATCAGACCTAGGGAGAACAAGGGCAGAGGACAAAAGGGTTATAGAGAAAACAAGTATTATGGGTGAGGGCATCTCCTTGACATGCTTGAGACCTAAATCAATGTAGGTTCATGGGAGAATACGAGAGTGAGTCTAGCAGTGACTTCTAGTAGCAGGGGCCATAGAGACTGAGGAGGACACCATCTAACTAAACAAGTTTCCTAGTAGAAGGAGCGGAATTCCAATCCAGCCCAAAAAACTTTGATTCAAAATTCACCCTGCCTACAAGATGTGGTGGGATAAAGACAGACCAGATAAAGAAGAAATGGAGAGAAGGTCCTACCAATGCCTGACCCAACCCATGACCCACCCCATGGGACAGAAACAACTCCTGACACTATTACAAATACTCTGCTATGTTTGCAGACCAGAGTCAAACAGAGTTGTGCCTTGAAACTGATGCTAAAATTAATGCCCTAATATGGGGGAAGTATAGGGAGCCTTGTGGAAAAGTGGGAAGGAGGAGAAAAATACCTGTAAGTGATACGAGTTTCTAAAATTAATTACTTTAAAAACGAGAACTTGAAGGTACAGAATGTACACACAGTATACAAAAAGGCAGCACTCCTTCAACTTACAAGGTAAACCATTTATATGAGCTATAGCAGGGAGGCTAATCTTTCCACACTAAGTGCTCCTTAGCAGCATCTAAAGAATGTAGGATTTCTTGACTATTGGGAGTGGACATAAAGTATAATATACCGATTATGTTTAAAAAATGTAAAACAAGGAAATCATGAAATTTGCAGGCAAATGGTGGGAACTAAAGAAGATTATCTTGAGTGAGGTAACCCAGAACAGAAAGACACACATGATATCTACCCACTGATAAGTGGTTATTGGACATATGGGATAAACATACTAAAATCTATATTACTAGGAAAGCTAAACAACACAGAAAGGTTCTAGGGAAGATATTCAATCATCATTCAGAAGGGCAAATGAGACATACAACGGAAGCAGGAGAAGACAGGACAGGAGCCTACTAAAGATGGCCTCTGAAAAACTTTACTGATCGAAGCTGAGATTCCTGGCCAAACTTTGGGCACAGAGCAAGGAATTTTATGAAAGAAGGGAAGGGGGATATAAAGACCTGGAAGGAAAGGAGCTTCAAAAGTAGACCAACAAAGCCAAAAAACTGGGCCTGGGGGCCTTGCATAGACAGATGCCTCAACCAAGGACAAGTCATGGAGAGGAACTAAAACCCCTGCTCAGATGTGGCGCACAAACTCCTTCTCAAAGTGGGTTCCTAGTAAGGGGAGAAGGGGCTGTATCTGGCATGAACTCAGTGGCAGGCTCCCTGATCACACTACCCTAGGGGATGGGCTGAAGCCTTGCCAGGCCTCAAAAGAAGACAATGCAGCCAGTCCTGCTGAGACCTTACAAGCTAGGGATAAATAGGTAGGAGGACCTCCCCTATCAGTGAACTAGGGCTTAGGAGAAGAAAAGGGAGAGAGGTTGGATTGGGAGGAGATAAGGGAGGGGTCAACAGCTGGAATACAAAGTGAATAAATTGTAATAAATAATAATAATAATAATAATAATAATTTTTAAAATGAAACCACTCATCTCTCAAAGCATAGATTGAATGAAATAGAATAGTTAATTAAATAGCATAGATTAGCAATTCATTAATTGTGTGAAAGTTTTATCACTGAAGAAATAATATGAAATTTGATCCAAGCATGAGACAGAGTAATAGACATTTTCAGAAAGGAACTAGAAATTCTTATGTTTGCAAATACAGAACAGAGACATGAATAAAGTCCTTTAGCTTATGTATCATTCATATTAGAGGTAAGGTTGACACAAAGAAACTACATTGACCCTAGATGGAAACACTTCCATTGTTATCTTGTTAATGAACTTGTCACACATAGTTGCTTGGCCATAACATCTATCAATATTTTGGTTACTCTCTGTGTCTCATGTACTGCTATCTTCAACTAACACATGTTCTTTGCTTAGATTCAACCATGAATTCTTTCCCAGTGATGTTGTTTCTCATAATTCTGCTGCTTCCATAAATGCTCTCTCAAGGCAGGGTAAGTTTAAAATGCATAACCATCTCAATTAATCTAACAACTTTGTGAAATTGTACACTACTTGAGTGTAGTGAAATACAAAGTGTCTGATGGGTGACAGCATTCAGAGAGTATCTTGGAGCACATAACAGGGTTATGGTGATAAGAAAGTAAGTTTCCACTTTCCACTGTGGCAGGTAAAATAGCCACCAGTAACACTGGCAACTGAACCCGTGAAAAATGGAGATGCAGTACAATTATCCTATATATACCGGACACTCAAAATGTACATTGAGATGCAAGTAAGTTGCAAAGCATGAAGCGTTAAGAATGTACATGAAGCTTGCCTTTGGTTGGATTGTTTCCACTGTGAAATGTGAAGCATGGCAAGAAAAATCTATCATTAGACAAAAAATTATAATATAAGTAAAGTTGAGGATAACAGTCAAAATTAAGCTTTTGCCTCTATAATATGTGAAGCCTGTCTAAACTTCAAGAGATAAATAACCCCTACCTTGCTCTTTAGCATAAAGATGTTTTTAAATTATTTTTTAAATTTAAAAGTATGGTCTGATGATGTTTATGATTAGACCAATAATTAATACAGTGGTATTATGTAACTCAGTATTTTTATTTTTATTTTTTAATATTAATTACAATTTATTCACTTTGTATCCCAGTTGTAGGCCCCTCCATCATTCCCTCCCAATGCCACCCTCTCTACCTCATCTCATCCCATGCCCCTCTCCAAGTCCGCTGATAGGGGTGGTCCTCCTCCCCTTCAGTCTGATTCTAGCCTATCAGTTCTCATCAGAAATGGCTGCATTGTCCTCCTCTGTGGCCTGGCAAGGCTGTTCTCCCTTCAGGGGGAGGTGATCAATGAGCCAGCCACTGAATTCATCTCAAAGACAGTCCATATTCCCCTTACTAGGACACCTACTTGGTTACTGAGCTGCCATGTGCTACATCTGTACAAGGGTTCTAGGTTATTTCCATGCGTAGTACTGGGTTGGAGTATCAGTCTCAGAAAGGACCCCTGTGCCCAGAAATTTTGGTTCTTTTGCTCTACTTCTAGAGCTCCTGTCCTCTATTAATTTAGTTGTAATTAATTACAATTTCTTCATTTTATATCCCAGGTGTAGTCCCCTCCTTCATCCTCTCCCAATACCACACTTCCTCCTTTTTCTCCTCCCTTGCCCCTCCACCAGTCCAGGGGTAGAGGCAGACCTCTTCCTCCATATTACTCTAGCCTATCTGGCCTCATCAGAACTGGCTATATTGTTTTTCTCTGTGGCCAGTTAAAGCTGCTCCCTACCCCTTAGTGATGCTGATTAAAGAGCTAACCAATGAGTCATGTCAGAGACATCCTGTGTTCCCCTTACTAGGTACCCACTTGGACACTGAGATGACAAGTGTACATCTGTGGAAGGAGTTCCATATTATCTCTATGCATGGTCCTGGATGGAGTATCAGTCTCAGAAAAGAACCCTGTGTCCATTTGTTTTGGTTAAGTTACTCTCTTTATGGTGTTCCTTTCCCCTCCAGGTCTGACATCGCTCCCTTCTTTCATAACATTCCGTGCACTCTGGCCAAACTAGGGCTATGAGTCTCAACATCTGCTTTCATACCCTACTAGGGAGAGTCATTCGGAGACCCTCTGTGTTAGGCTGCTGTCCTGTTCCCTGTTTTCTCCCTCTTAGATGTCCGTCCTATTGGCCTTTCTGGATGAGGATTGAAAATCTTACTCAGGGTCTGCCTTCTTGCTTAACTTCTTTAGGTTACATATTTAAGTATGTCGATCCTATATTATAGGTATAATCTCCACTTATAAGTGAGTATATACCATGTGTGTCTTTCTGCTTACAGGATACCTCACTCAGAATGATCTTTTCTAGTTCCCACCATTTCATGATTTCCTTGTTTATAATTGCTGACTACTATTCCATTGTGTAAAATATACCACAATATTTTCATCCATTCCTCCACTGAGGGACATCCTAGTTTTGTCCAGATTCTGACTATTACAAATATACCTGCTATAAACATGGTTAAGCAAATGTCCTGTTGTATACTTGAGCATATTTTGGATAGACGCCTAGGAGAGGTATAGCTAGATATTGAGGTAGAAATATTCCTAAATTTCTATAAAAGTACAAGATTGATTTCCAAAGGTTTGTACAATTTACATTCCCACCAGAAATGAGGGAATATTCCCCTTTCTCCACATCTATTTTAGCTTGTGTTGTCACTTGAAGTTTTGATCTTAGCCATTCTGATGGGTGTAAGCTGAAATCTCAAGGTTTTTTTGATTCACATTTCCCTGATGACTAAGGGCATTAAGAGTTTCTGAAAGTGTTTCTCTGCCATTCAATATTCCTCTATAGAAAATTTTCTGTTAAGCTCTGTATCCATGTTTAAATTGGATTACTTGATTTGTTGATATATAACTTCTTGTGTTCTTTATATATTCTGGATATTAGTACTTTGTCAAATATAGGGTTGGTGAAGATTCTTTCCCAGTCTGTAAGCTGTTGTTTTGTTCTGATGACATTGTCCTTTGTGTTACAGAAACTTTTCAGTTTCATGAGGTCCCATTTATTGATTGTTGATCTTAGAGCCTGTGCTGTTTGTGTTCTGCTCAGGAAGGTATGTCCTGTGCCAATGAGTTAAAGCTCTTCCCCACTTTTTCTTTGAATAGATTTAGGTTTTATATTAAGGCCTTTGATCTACTTGGACTTTAGTTTTTTGCATCATGAAAAATATACATCTATTTGCATTTTACTGTATGTAGATATTCAGTTAGACCAGCATGATTCATTGAAGATGCTGTTTTATTTCTATTCTATGTTTTTCTATGTTTTTGTCAAATTCAAGAATTCATAGGTGTGAGTGTTTATTTGGGGGTCTTCTGTTTGATTCCATTGATCCACCATTCTGTATCTATGCTAATACCATGCAGTTTTTATTACTACTGTTCTGTAGTACAGCTTGAGATCAGGGATGGTTATATATCCAGATAATCTGTTGTTGTACAGGATCTTTTTGAAAATCCTGGAGTTTTTTTGTTTTTCATTATGAAATTGATAATTGGTCTTTCAAGATCTGTAAAGAATTGTGTTCATATTTTGATAAGAATTGCAATGAATCTGTAGATTGCTTTTGACAGAATGGCCATTCTCACTATGTTTCCCTACTGAGCATGGGAGATCTTTCCATCTTCTGTTTCCATCTTCAGTTTCTTTCTTCAGTGATTTGAACGTTTTTCAAACAAGTCTTTCACTTGCTTGGTTAGAGTCACTCCAAGGTACTTTATGATATTAGTGGCTATGTGAAATGTATGTTTCCCTAATTTCTTTCTTGGCCCTTTTGTCTTTGGTGTACAGGAGGGCTTCAGATTTTTTATTGAGTAAATTTTGTATCCAGACCTTTTGCTGAAGTTTTTTTATCAGCTGAAGGAGTTCTCTGGTTGAATTTTTAGGGTCACTCATGCATATTATCATATTGTTCATGAATAGTGATATTTTGACTTCTTCCCTTTTGATTTGTATCCCCTTGATCTCCTTAGACTGCTCGGCCAAGCTACCCTTCCTTGATCTCCTTTAGTTTTCTTATTTCTCTAGTTAGGACTTAAGTACTATGTTGAAGGATAGAGAGGAATGGGCAGCCATGTATTTTTCCTGTTTTCAGTGGAATTGATTTAAGTTTCTCTCTGTTTAGATCGA
>JAQQSO010000274.1:31274-45834 GCA_028658305.1 Pachyuromys duprasi | reverse complement strand
TGCCTCCATAGGCTAGAAGGGGCCATTGGATTCCCTGCTTCTGGAGTTACAGTCAGTTTTTAGCCATGTCACAGGGGTGTTGGGAATAAAGTTTAGGTTCTCTGGAGTAGCAGGCAAAAGTCTCAATCACTGAGCCCTTTCTACAACCTCAAATTAAGCCTTCTTTTTTGCAGGTGTGTCACTGTTCCAGGGCATCTTTTGCATTTTATTATTTATTAGGTGTCAACTGGGCCACTCCTGTTTAGAAGAATTTTATATCTCTCCTGTGTTTCCTGTTTAGTCATCTATCCACGTTAGCTGGATTCAGCCTTGCAGAGGTGTCTCTCCAAACTGTGATCTGTATTCCACATGTGCCCTAGGATAGCTATCAATGAAACCCAACACAAGAGCATAAACATATTAAATATTATGAATCAGTTTTGTAGCTTTATTTTGTCTCTGTACTTGTGAGGTAATCCAGGATGAATGTTGTAGTTGACAAGGTCAGGATGGACATTTGTAAGGCTGACTACTGTGCTGTTGTTTATCCTTTAATTAAAACACACTTAAAATCTTATATGAGACCCCTTTGCTACATGCACTACAACTGGCATGCTCATCCATCCATCCACCCATCTACTTTACTTTGTGGTATCAATTTCCTTTCTCACTTATGGCCTCTTCTTAGCCTCAAGTCTGAGCTTCATGCTATTTCCCAGTGAAGTGTTCCTTCTTTCCTCCAGTCAGAGAGTACTCTTATTCTCTCTCTCTCCCTGAATGTGTCTATAATTTTCTGTTCTTTCTACATTCTTTAAATTTCTTGTTGCAATGGAATAGAATGTCTCCTTTGCTTCTAGAATTGACTTGAATAACTGCTTTTTAGTTCTTATACATTATCCAGTTTCAGGAACATTGCTTGTTCCATTTAACAACTATCATGCAGTGTGAACTGTAGGACTTCAGTGGGTGTGTGGAGGGGGGAGGTAGTGTCATATTATAACAGTACATGTGAGTTTTCCCATCAGGGAAAGATATTAAGCTTCATTAACTGGGTCATAAATTATAACCAGCTGATTAAGCTCTTAACTAAACCAATTTGAAAACAAGTTTTATTTAAATGAACAGCTTTGTGTGTATATCCATGTTTTTTTTTAACGTCATTTTGGTTACCATTTATTAAAATTCTTTCTATACAATGATACCTGGGAAACACTGGGAAAATATGTCATAGCTATGAAATAAAAGCAAGATTTGTAATTGCTCAAAATTAATGATCTGGTGGAAACTTTTTTAGACTAAGCTGGATATTTCCAAGTGTACAACTGTAAGTAGAAATCACCACACTTCTCAAGCTGCACTCTTCCCACCCCATCATTGTCCTTCAGATTTTTTTTTTTTTTGAGACAGGGTTTTTCTCTGTGTAGCCCAGGCTGTCCTGGAACTCACCGTGCAGAGCAGGTTGGCCTTGAACTCACAGAGATCCTATTCCTTCTGCCTCCCAGAGTGCTGGGATTACAGGTGTGTGCCACCATGCCCTGCTATCCTTGAGAACTCTTTTCACTTTCAAAGAGAAGAGGATCTGGGAAAAGGATAAAGGCTGAGGTAGACTTGAACTCGCTGTGGCATACCTACCGCTCCATCACAGCATGATTTCAAAAAAAAAAAAAAAGAGAAAGGCATAAGATTAGGGAAGGTGTTTCTTCTGACTGTGTCATAAGCAGTGTAAGGTCTGCGAATAAAAATTTCTGGACTCCAGAATACTTGAGAACTTTTATTGTTACAAGTCTCCCCAGCTACTTAAGTTGAATAGTGGAGTCAGTGACTTGTTGATCTCTTTCCTTTTTGATTTTACCTGTCCTTTTAATATTGTTACAAAACTACTGAAATATTGGCCAAAGGATGTCTTGCTTTAAGTGCTAGACTACAATTCAGAAGTACCTAAGATAACTGGTTTCTCTGTGTTATCCATTCCTTTCCATGGAAAATGAGAGAGAGGGCATCCCTGTGTGCTTTACTTTACTGTGTGCTTTCATGACACTCCAGGTAATATTTTATATCATCAATTTTTATTGATAGAATGATTTCTTTGCGTCTCAAAATTACTCAGATATCCAAATTAATCTTATCAGAAGATACTAAATTCAAAACGAGCAGAAAAACCACTGCAGAATCAAGGGTTGGAGGATAAAGTCTGAGGTGCACTAGTGACTTCAGAATGATCCCCCAAGGGCCTCTACGGCTATCTTTTTCTTGGTCCAGATTGTGTCCATAGGTGATGTCAGTTCTCTTCATTAAGTTTTTTTTTTTTTTTTTTTTTTTTACCTACATTTATTCTACTTAAGCCCATTTAGTGAGAGGTTCTGTGAAAACCAATCATTTCCCTGAGTGAGCAGAGTACTGTGGATTGTGGATTTCTCAGAACATGCTATTGAAGATGGAGAGCGATGCTGGAAATTAGCCTATTGCTATTTCTAGAGGGCTTTGTAGTACTTGGAACTCCGAAGAATGAAGCACACGTCCACACACACTGCCTCTGCACACTGTCTGTGAACATTGGTAGAAATTCTTTGCAAATTATTTTTCAAAGTTTTAGTTCTTTTAAGACAAACATATGGTTTTATGTTTTTGATGAGAGTTAGCACAATAATTTTTAACATTATAAACTGCTTCAATATTTAATAAACCATGTATTTTACTTGTGATAACAAGTAAGCAGTTTGATTTTTGTACCTTGACTCCCCTGGGCTACATATATATGTTTATATATTAAAATTTTATAGTGTATACAATTATATGTAATTTATATTGTTAAGTACATGTCTACCATTATCATTATTCCCAATAGTTAATAACAGAGTCCACTTCTGCCAGAGGTCATGAGTTTCTTATGCATCTTCATTTATAAGTCATGGCCAGAAAAACTGATTGACATTGTGAAATGGCACAGAATTCAATTGGTTGAAAAGTATAAAAATATTTTTGAGACAAGTCAAAGTAGAGGAGAAACTACACATTAAACTTGGCTTGTGTTTTTTTTTTTTTTATTTTTCCAGTTCTTTTTTTCTGTTAGACACCATGCTTATGACACAGTTTCTATCACAGGGATGGTTGACGGGCCCAGCTTGCACACTCTCAGGCTGCCTTTGTCACACTTACCATGTCTTTTCCTTGCTGACTTCAGTGGACTTTCTTGCACCAATACCTTCTATTGTTGACTTTTTTCACGAGAACCACTGGGCCACTGCTGCAGGCCTGGTGGCAGCGGCACCCAGGGTGTCCTTTGGAGCAGGGATAGGGGTGAGAGTATGCTTCTCCACCAGCAGCACTAACCCTGCTAGATTCAGTACAGATACCTGTGTGGGAATCAGTATCCATTGCTTGGCTCTTTTTTTTCTAGTCCTTGTCTGCTTTCTTCTTCTCTTCCTCCATTTCCTCCTCCTTCCCTTTCTTCTCCTCCTCTTCCTAGACCTCCTTTTCCTCTTCTTCTCCTCTCTCTCTGTGTCTCTATCTCCCTCTCACTCCCTTTTATTTGAGCTTATCATGTAAAATGAATTTGTGCATTGCACTCTTTGTTTAGAGTGTGCTTCTGGAAGCCAGGTTTAGGATAGAATTGTTTCAAATGAAAAGCACACAGACTACATTATTATCCAACTCTACTCTATTCCTATCACTGTGTCTTTTCAAACAAAGGAAGTCCAAAGAACCAGAGAAAATGTGAACAACTGAATGACTTTAGTAGATCAGGTGTGAAGCATTACATAGGAAACTACGTGGCATTCAATTTGAAGAGAACAATTGTGAACATTGTGCTAATGGAAGACCTCTGCATCATCTGGACCAGAGAAAGCATGTTTCCATGCAGGCAAATCAATTTTATTTCATGTCCAGTCAGCTGAGGGTTCAGCTCTACTCCTAAAAACATGTATAGACAGTGAATACCAGTCAGTGTGGTCTTCGCACCAATAGAAGGTTGTCAGGAAGACTCAGCACTGACCCTGCCCAGGCCCTGACACCTTTCTCCTTTAAAAGACTTTCCTGTCTTTCTCCCTGTTTCTAGGACTATTGTACTTTCAGTTCTCTCATTTCATGGACAATTATCTTAGACAGTCTTTTTCCAGATTGTTCAAGTAATTTTAAAGGGACCAAAGATCTTTGCAAGTGTTCAAAGTACATTGTATATAATGTATGCACCTGTGTGTGCACACAGGTATGCTCATGCTTGGAGTAGGGAAGAGTTGTACACAGAAAGATTTAATAAACATAATAAAAGCAAGACAGACCAAAGACCCTGCAACTCTGCATATACCTTTCATACTTCTCTTGTTCAAATACCTTAGTAGGGGAAACTTATCAGTTACAGAACTTTGTTCAGAAAGGATAGAGACATTTACATTTCAGAAGTTGCTTTGGATGCATGGGTTCTGATTTGGGCCTGATTTAAGGCAATGTGTGAAATTTAAAAATGAAAGACAAGACTTGTCTTGGAAGTAAGGTTATAGATCAGAGGGCACAAACATTTTAAAGAACAGTTAATGGAGCTGGAGGAGGATGACATTTAGTCCTCATGCCTCACTACTAATACACCAGTTGTAAGAGGCTTCTTTCAAAAGCCAGTGAATTTAATTGGATTGGTTGATAGTGACCAGAAAACAAGTGACAATGGATAGAAGCTTTTCAGTAGCAGGGGAAGGGCATGGGTGACTGCCAGCTATTATCCCTTATGGTTGCCAATGCACACTGAAGTATTGCAAGGGTCAAGTCTCAGAAGGTCAGAGGCTGTGTGTGTGCTCTTTCAGCCCTGGCTGCTCCTTAGTGAGACAGGGAATAGAGCACACTCAGCAAATAGCCCACCTCTGAGATCAATCTTTCATTTGATTTAGATCAATGTATGGCTTTATGTTTTGTGCTTTGATTGAAAGATGTTAACTGCTTTTGAATTATAAGAAAAAAATGGACTAGGTTTTATTCGCAAAGTCACCTGTTGCTGGGATTTGAATCTTAAAATAGAAGTTACCATTTCGTTTGTATTTAAAGGATTTGATTTGAGAACAGAAATTTTAGTCAGCAAAAGCTTTTCACTTTTCTTTTACAAAGAGCCAAAAATTACACAAGACAATCAACAGTTGTTGCTCTGAGGATAAGATTACTTAGGATGATGTTCTCTGAGAAACATAGTATGTTAAAAAGATGAAAATAGAAGAGAAGAGAACAATACCCGTTGATTCACTGCCAACTGAAGCCATAGATAACTTGTTTCCTTGGGGTTTGTTTATAATTTTAAAATATTTATTTTTTTAAAAAAGAAAACTGAATCATATTACGTAGAAGGTCCCTGGATTTGAATAAAATTATGTAGTGAAGAATGGTGTCTTTACAATGTGAAAAGAATCTTTAAAAAAATTTATAGAGAAATAACGAAAGTAGAAACTAGGGCATATGATATGGCTCAGCTGGTAAAGGTTCTTGCTGTCAGTCCTGGGCATCTGAGCTTGATTCCCAGGACTTAGAAGGTGGAAGGAGAGAATGGACTCCTGTAAGTTATTTTATGACTTTTTCATCTGTTTTTCTGTTTGTTTTGTTTTTTGAGACAGGGTTTCTCTGTGTAGCCATGCCTATTCTGGAAATCACTCTGTAGATCAGGCTGGCCTGGAACTCAGAGATCTGCCTATATCTGCCTCCTGAGTGTTAGGATTAAATGTATGCACCAACACCACCTGGCATTCTCTGACTTTTATGTGCATAACACACACACACAAATAAATGAATCAGGTTAAGAAAAATGTTTTTGTAAAAAAGAGTGGAAATCAGTAGGGTGTATTCATAGTGGTTTGATTTGCTTGAATAATTCAAGAAAAATATTAGGAACTACAAGAGATAATAACAACATGTTATACGCCAAAACTATAATAATTAACTCTGACAAATATACTAATACTGAATCCCTATAAAATACCTATGTTATAACTATAGTTACAGTCATATAATTTTATCTCTTTTATAAATAATCAGACTTACATGGACTAGACACTTTACCTGTCACCATTAGCAAATGGACAATATTTGAAGAGCATCAGGCTTTAGCAGCTGCTGAGTATGAATATCAATATCAATCAAAAGTGATGAAATTTCCCAAAACTTCTAATAAGAAATGTGATAGAAGGATAGTGAAACAGTCAAAAAATGAGGCCATGTTGTCTGGGAGGGATATTATGAAAGAATTAGAAATACAAAAGACACTCTAAGTGAACTTTCTGACAGAGAGAAATGGGGTGAATGAGATGAAGGAATGATTTAAGATCCTGAAGGCAGACAGTTCCTGATAAATCAAGGTCAGGATGTGACTGTTGTGTAGATTAACAAGATTAAAGCTACCATGTGTGTCTTTATATAAGGACAATGTAGCAGGCAATTAGGACTCTCTATAACTTAATTTGTGTTCATATTACATTCAATATAGCTGGATTATAAAGTTACTAATAATTATGTTTAATCAGGTAATAAATACATTAAAAAGTCTTCTGGAAGAATGATTTTAGCAATTTTTTTCCAACAAACTAATAAACTTTCAGTCATTTTTTTCTCACCCAAGAACAATTAACAGAAGAATGAATTATGTCATATTTTTTTCATAAGGTAAGAAAATACAAACACTGTAAAATACCTTTGTTTACTGAAGCAAAGCATCACTAACCAAGAGAAGTAAACAGAGTCTCAGTCTATGTGATTCAAAATAGAGAGGAACCTTTTGGAATGTTTTGTTGTTGTTGTTGTTGTTTGTTTGTTTGTTTTTCCTCAGGCATATTTTCTGATAAGCAGTGTCTAGTATAGGTTATTAAAATATTACGTAATATTTTAAAATATACATTTAAAATGTACTGGCGATGAGATTAAGCAGAGTTCCTCCTTGGTTAGTCACAGGAAGACTTCAGATCCAGGTGGGTAGCTCACCATGGTGCTCTATTGAGCTATTTCTGTTCTCATTACCAAATGAAAAGGGGGGAGGGGAAAGGAGAAATCTTTTTTTTTCTTCTTTGTTAATTTTAATTATCTCAAACTGAGTAGTTTTCAGTAATTCTCTAGGATATAGATGAAAGCAACATAGATGATTAAGTATTTGGAGTGTTCACAGAATTTCATTATAAATGTTATTTTGTAAACTCTTTTTGGCTTTTTAAATAAAATATATATTTACAAATACATATTTGCAGGGCTGGAGAGATGTCTCAGTGGTTAAGGGTCCTGTCTGCTGTTCCAAAGGACCCAGGTTCAAATTCCAGCAGCCACATGGCAGCTCACAACTTTCTGTAATGCTAGTTCCAAGGGATCTGACACCTTCACACTAATGGACTAAAATAAAAAAAAATATTAAAAAAACAAATACATATTTGCATGCAATAGTAATGTATAATATTATAGAAACACTATGCATTTATCCTTAAGAAATTGAGCATGACCTTTTAAAACAGGAGTGTCCAACTCTATGGGTACTCTGGACCACATTAGATGAAGATAAAAGCTGGTGAAAAAATAAAATGGTCTATGTACTCAACACCACATATTAAAAAAAAATAAATACAAGAACAACAAAAACCTTTCATAATAATCCTTCTTATTCAGTGCTCATTTGGATAATTTTTTAAGATTGTTAAACACATTTTAAAGTATCAATAAAAACATGAAAAGCATAAATGTATTTAGATAATAAATGTTAATTTTTTCTAAAAGTAAAAAAGTGATTAAAGTTAATGGGATATTTGATTTAGTCTTTGAGAAACTAAGGCAGCAGTCTTTTTTTTTCAATTTCAATTTATTTTTAATAATTTATTCACTTTACAATCCAATTGTAGCTCCCTCTTCCTGGTCCCAACCTCCTTCCTTCGCCTCTTTCCCCTCCTCCTACTTCTCAGAAAAGGGGAGCCCTTGCTTTCGCCCCTACCCTCTCACCTCAGTCTATCAAGTCTCATTAGGACTCCTTATATCCTCTTCCTCTGTGGCCTGGCAATGCCCATCCCTCCCCCCACCTCAACACCACCAGGGGGGAGTGATCAAAAAAGCAGGCAACAAAGTCCATGTCAAAGACAGCCCTTACTCTCCTTACTAGGAAAGTCACATGAGGATTGAGTGCCTATGGGCTACAGCTTAGCAGGGGTTCTAAGTCCTCTTCATGAATGTCCTTGGTTGGTGCATCAGTCTCTGCAGGCCCCCATTGGGTCAGATTTGTTGGCTTTGTTGGTTTTCTTGAGGTTCCTGTCTGCTCTGGGTCTTTCTATCCCCCCCACTTTTTCCTACAACTCCCTAAGACTCACAGCCAAACTTTGGCAGGAGATCAGCAATGTTTCTTTGTTTAGAGACCACAGTGATTCTCAGTGAGTTCTCAAGGTGTCCAACAAATATTCTGTATCTGCTTTTATTGATCATGCTTCATTTTTGAGAATAGTTGCTCACATATGTGGGTACATAAAACAGCAACAGTGTGCATATTGTGTGGTTTGGAAGTGAGGGATAGTTATTTCTGAACAGGTATGACCCATAGGATTCTAATAAAGACAACTAATCAGAATTTTCTTTCATCTGAATTTCAGATTAGAGCTCTATAAATTCCTTAATATTTGGCAGTTTAGCATAGTTATGTTGACTAAAAATGGAGTCACTAATGTATCAACATAATATTTTCCTGGAGGTCTTGAAATCTCTTTCATATTTTTTTTGTATTACATAAAAGCAAGGCTGAGTGCTTTTCACTGTTCAGAAGACTGTATTTTGCCAGAGTATCAGAATAACTAAAATTGTTTCTTTACTTCTTTACTTTGAGGCTGTCACAGTTTCAGCTTCATCTGTAATGTTGTTATGATAGTATTTCTCAGTTGGATTTGACCTTGAAACTCATGTTGAAATATCTAAACGAGTTGCTAAATTGACTAAAAAATGCAGAACCTGTAAGTTAGTTTTTATCGTCACATTCTAGTACAAATTTTGTTTGGGTACCATAAATGACTTGATGGCATGTCACAGACCATAAAATCATTTTTAGCATTGGGGTTTGCCTTGGCCATTATATTTCCAAAAAACAAAGGATGTTATCATCCTTAGCCTCTACAGTACTTTTAAGTATTTCCTGGGTTTGATAGTAATTTAATTCATTGGTCCTTATGAAATTTAGTCTTGATGACAATTTACCTGGCACTGATTATTTTTAATTTCCCTAGACATAGCTTTCTGATATACCACTACGTAATGATAATTCACCGAACATGAGTTAGTCACACTCTTTTACATAGCATTACCGGGGTATCATCAATAACTAAACCTGGCACTTTGACAGTGAACAGAGAAAATCTCTTTCACATATTTTTAATGCTTTATATAAATCTCTTGATTTAGTTGTGTCTTTTAATGGTCATAAAGAAGCCAATTCCTTAGCAACCTCATATTGGTCACGAATATGTTTAGTAAAACTGGCAAGTTCAGTGAGTTTACACCATCAGTGCTGCAGTCTATCACCAGGTCGTGAAATTTAGAACAGTCATCTCTATTCTCCAAACTGCTTCCCGTAAAATTTCTCCTTTTTTTTTTTTTAATTCTATTGGCTGTATTCCAGTGGCAGAAACCAGCTCAGAAATGTCCTCTTTTCTAGACACATAGTACCTGCCACCCTTTCCATAACATTGACAAACTCAGAAACTCATCCTCAGCAAATGGTTTAGATTTTTCTTTTTCTTTTTTGCTGTTAAATAGGTGATTACATATTATATCCCCCCCCCTTATTTTGGCAGATTCTATGTTTTAGCTTAAAATGTATTATTGTTGAAAGGACAGCTTTTTTTTTCCAGTTTTGCCGTTTTTATTTCATGACACATACATACCAAGTGTGACAGCCCATATAATGCCATTATTATAGTCTTCAGAAACATGCACAAATTCCCTACAAATTAAGTAGAGTACATAAACGCCTCTCTCTCCAATTAAAACGTCACCTGTCTACTTACCGTTGAACTGTCTTCCTTCATCTGTAGTTTTTCTTTTAGGCTTATGTTTTTTTTGAGATGTTGCAGAAGCCATGCTGGGATTAAAATAATAACAGATAAGGGGTGTGGTTCCTTGTCTCCCAAGAGGCCTGAATGTCACTTGGCCAGAAGTTCCAGCTTCTCCCTGGGAAGGACCTCAGTGCCTTTTCCTTCCAGGAAGAAAAGGATGAAGTGTGAAGTCAAAGGTTCCCCCATCTTCCAGGAATGCTGGTCTCTGGCCTGAAAATGGTGGAACATGGACTGGAGATCCAGGCCAGAAGATGCCAGTCCTGCTGTTGATGTGTGAGAAAAGATTTCTCCAAAAGAAGTGCAAGTGCTCTTTTAGCTGAGCTGCCATCACCAGACTAAAAGGTAGCAAGGAGCTCAAGGCTCTGAAACCCAAACCAGGTGGCAAAAAGGGCTCGGGCACTGTAGCGGGCTTGAGTGAAATGGTGGCGGTGCACCATGCTGACATACCAGTGAATTTTGGAAGCTTATGGCCTGACCAGCAGTCAAACCTGGGATCTAGTGCTGAATCTTAGGGAAGGAGGAGAACTCTTTTTTTCCTCACAGAATAAATGATGAGTCTCAGGCGTCATAGTGGAGGAATGTAGTGAGAAAGAGTTTATTTTGTGAATTGGAGACATTATAAATCTTGGGCAGTAGAAGGATTTTTGGCAGTGAATGTGTTTGATACTTGGGATACCTCATTTACACGCAGCAACATAGCCCTATCATAAAAATGAGAAAGCAGTACTTAATTATACTAAGATCAGCAATGTGGGGGAAGGGATGGGGAAAGAAGTCCAAGTACAGTTAGAGGTATGGAACAAGGTCACTGGTTGAAAGCTAAGGTACCAAGATATCGCATTAGCATAAGAGGATATTTCTAGGAATCTCCAGGTGCACACTGAATGGGTTTCTCATAAGGAAAGGGTTGGGTCTCTAATGTCCTTGAGGACTGTATGACACCTCTTAGAGTATCTGGGATTTCCTCACATCAGGCAGAGATGAGAGAATCCAGCTGAGGAAGGGAGTCTGTTATTTTAGCACAAGCACAGGGGATTTCTGGTAATGCCAGGTCCAACAAAGAGACTATATTTATTCCTGTTATAATGAATAATTGAGAAGAAAGCAGAAAGCTGGACCTGAGCCCTTCCACATTTCAGCTGCCAATGCAGAGGGAAGCAAAGGGTTGACTATGAAATGCAGATTATGAGATATGGAAGTACTTTCAACAACCAATGAAGAACAGTTAACTGTTAAATAATGTTATGTGCCTACTGACTGCAATGGTAGGTTAAACATTATTGGTAGTTGCTGTGTTTTCCATGCCAAATTACCACCACAAGTGTATGCAATGATGCCAAATCAACTTTCTGTACTTCGGGAATAACATGCCTAATGTTAGCCACACCTGGCCAGCATGCCTGTCATCCCAGCATTGTGGAAGCAGAGGCAGGAGGATTAGGAGTTTAACGTATCATTGACTACAAAGCTGGAAACTAGCCTAGATTACAAGAGACTCTATTTGAAACACAACAACACAAACATAAGAGAAATGAGTTCCATTCATCATTTTAATTTTCTATCATGTTAAAAGGTGCCTTGGACACCTATATCAATCTTCCATCCAGGCTCAGATAACATCATGAAAGGGAAAAAAAGAATATAAGAGCTAGAGCAGTGGATTGAGAGCTACCGAATGATGTCCTCTGAAGATGATATGACAGTTCCACATATATGAACACACAGCAAGTGTGGTTACCCACCAAAGATCAAGCCAGTGAGAATTTCTGGCAGGAACAAAGAGGGGCTGCAGATTATCTGCCCCAGCTAAGGGAATATTGGCAGTTTACTGCTGCTGGGAGAGGGATGGCCACTTTTTTTTGTGGGACAGACACTACTAGGTTCTTCATGACCCAGAGAATGACTCCACACCAATGGAAATTACAGAAGTAATTTGTTGTAAAGAATGAGAGGATAAAGAATTGGGAGGGAGACACAGTACAGGGAGCTCTCAGGGAAGGCAGAAGGAGGGGAGTGGATGTGATCAAAATCCATTGTACACATATATGTAATTTTCAAAGAATAAATAAAAAGCTGTAGGCAAAGAGTGCCTAAAATTTCCTCGTGGAAATGTCATATTATACATACATACATTCATACATACATACATACACACACATATACACACATATTTTTATGTGCTGTCATTATATATCTTTCCACTTGGTGGTACTGTCTAAGAGTCATCCCCATGGAAACACTTATCTTGCTCATCATGCTGCATAGCTGATCTACTGTAGGAATAGACATCAAAGTTGCTGTAATTCAGAGGGGTTCCTAGATCGTTGCTATTTACAAAGACAGTTTCTATTAACATTCATCCAGGCCTATGTACAATAATTGTATTGTACATAGTTGTATGAACTTTCTCTACACCTTGTTATTTAGAAATGGAATCACTGGTTTGCATAGTGCTAACGTCTTACCTTCTATAGAAGTGACAGGAAGTGGTCTAGTGTTTACATCCCCTCCCTAAATGTACACGGCATCATCATTTTACTACATCTTCATTAATGGCCGGTACAGCTGTATATTTTAAAAACATCATGGCAATGCATTGAACAATACATTTCCGAAGTAGTTTTGAATATGCAATAGTTTCTCTAGATATTAACAGGATAGATTAATTTCTCATATTTTTCTTAGCATAAAATCTTCTTTACATGTGATCTGTCATGTTCTTGAATATATTTGATAATGGAAAAGAATTACTGTGAAAAACACAAGGAAGTTTTAATCCGTAAATCATTTAAGTCACAAGAATTCTGAACTATTACAATAAATACTTGTATTTACTTTATGTAAAATCATGGACATATATTTACTTTAGAATGGTTTTAATTGTGTAATAAACATGAAGAGGGAAAAATGCTCCAATTGTCACATCTCCTTCTTGGTGAAAATCTTCCTTGATTGTTACATAGCAGTCATGGTCAGTAAAGGCACACACAAAATTGGGAACATACAAGAGCCCAATTATGAAAATCCAGAAAATACTATTAACACACGCATATGCTTAGCCACAAGACTGGTGGATACAACTCTAACTAAGTCCATTAGGTATATATTCAGCCCAAATGTTTAGGAACATATGTGTTTCTCACTTTGTTAATGAGTGCAGAGCTCACACTAATCATCCCAAGTTCTTCCTGACACTTTCTCCCCTTACATTGAGAGTCCTGAAACTGTTCCCTTAGGCTTTGCATCTGAGGTCCTGTGTTCTGCTTAAACACAAGTTGGAAAGTATGTTTTGAATCTTCCCAAGCTACAGGTATCATGATTTCGGCAAAGAAGATAGATAGCAAGAGGTTAGGGGTCAACTTCCTGATTGGAGTGTTTTGGCCAAGTTTGAAGCAAGAAACTTTGGCTGAAGAAGTCATCCTTTATCAGAGGAAGTCTTGAAGATGCACATGCTTTGTAGATATAGACAAATAAATGGACCGTGATTTTTTAATATAATTTTTATTTATTACAATTTATTAATTTTGTATCCCAGCTGTAGCCCCACCTTCCCTGTGAAACTGTGCAGAATATTGTCTCAAAAATTTAAAAATTTTAGAAGGTAGCTCCTTGGCAGGGCAATAACCTACCTTGTACAATCTCCATAATGGAAAAAAACTGATAAAAATTAAGGTATTTATAGCATTTTCTTACATTAAAGTATACTGAAATATTATCTATCTTCTGAAATTGTTTTTCCATTCTTAATTAAGTCCATATAGTATGTAGTATAAACCTAATCACAATGTTTCCTATTTGTAAAAAAATTCATTAACAACGTATTCTGTCTGAATAGGATGATAGTGATGTCTTTCTGAAGTGATAATCATATGTGCATAGTGAGAGTAGAGGTATGTGTGGCTATTACTGTCATCGTTTTAAAATAGGTTTCATCATAGAGCTCAGGTTATTCAAACTCAGGGTCCTCTTGCCTCCCACTCCTGACCTCATTGGCACAAAAGACAACTTCATGAACAGAACATCAACAGCACAGGCTGTGAGATCAACAATAAATAGGATCTCATGAAATTGAAAAGCTTCTGTATAGCAAAAGACACGATCTACAGAATGAACTACATACTGACAAAAGATCTTCACCAACTCTATATTCAACAGAGGGCTAATATCCAGAATATATAAAGAATGCAAGAAGTTAAACACCAACAAAGCATGTAATCCAATTAAAAAATGTGGTACCGAGATAAACAGAGAATTCTCAACCGAGGAATATGGAATGGCAGAGGAACACTTAAAGAAATGTTCAATGTCCTTAGTCATCTGAGAAATACAAATTAAAATGACCCATAGATTCCATCTCACACCCATCAGAATGGCTAAGATCAAAAACTCAAAAACACCAAAGGATCAAAAACATGCTGGAGAGGTTGTGGAGAAAGAGGAACCCTCCTCCATTGCTGGTGGGAATGCAAACTTGTACAACCACTCTGGAAATCAATTTGGCGCTTTCTTAGACAATTAGGAATAGTGATTCCTCAAGACCCAGCTAA
>JAQQSO010000274.1:0-14356 GCA_028658305.1 Pachyuromys duprasi | reverse complement strand
TCTATGGGTCATTTTAATTTGTATTTCTCAGATGACTAAGGACATTGAACATTTCTTTAAGTGTTCCTCTGCCATTCCATATTCCTCGGTTGAGAATTCTCTGTTTATCTCGGTACCACATTTTTTAATTGGATTACATGCTTTGTTGGTGTTTAACTTCTTGCATTCTTTATATATTCTGGATATTAGCCCTCTGTTGAATATAGAGTTGGTGAAGATCTTTTGTCAGTATGTAGTTCATTCTGTAGATCGTGTCTTTTGCTATACAGAAGCTTTTCAATTTCATGAGATCCTATTTATTGTTGATCTCACAGCCTGTGCTGTTGATGTTCTGTTCATGAAGTTGTCTTTTGTGCCAATGAGGTCAGGAGTGGGAGGCAAGAGGACCCTGAGTTTGAATAACCTGAGCTCTATGATGAAACCTATTTTAAAACGATGACAGTAATAGCCACACATACCTCTACTCTCACTATGCACATATGATTATCACTTCAGAAAGACATCACTATCATCCTATTCAGACAGAATACGTTGTTAATGAATTTTTTTACAAATAGGAAACATTGTGATTAGGTTTATACTACATACTATATGGACTTAATTAAGAATGGAAAAACAATTTCAGAAGATAGATAATATTTCAGTATACTTTAATGTAAGAAAATGCTATAAATACCTTAATTTTTATCAGTTTTTTTCCATTATGGAGATTGTACAAGGTAGGTTATTGCCCTGCCAAGGAGCTACCTTCTAAAATTTTTAAATTTTTGAGACAATATTCTGCACAGTTTCACAGGGAAGGTGGGGCTACAGCTGGGATACAAAATTAATAAATTGTAATAAATAAAAATTATATTAAAAAATCACGGTCCATTTATTTGTCTATATCTACAAAGCATGTGCATCTTCAAGACTTCCTCTGATAAAGGATGACTTCTTCAGCCAAAGTTTCTTGCTTCAAACTTGGCCAAAACACTCCAATCAGGAAGTTGACCCCTAACCTCTTGCTATCTATCTTCTTTGCCGAAATCATGATACCTGTAGCTTGGGAAGATTCAAAACATACTTTCCAACTTGTGTTTAAGCAGAACACAGGACCTCAGATGCAAAGCCTAAGGGAACAGTTTCAGGACTCTCAATGTAAGGGGAGAAAGTGTCAGGAAGAACTTGGGATGATTAGTGTGAGCTCTGCACTCATTAACAAAGTGAGAAACACATATGTTCCTAAACATTTGGGCTGAATATATACCTAATGGACTTAGTTAGAGTTGTATCCACCAGTCTTGTGGCTAAGCATATGCGTGTGTTAATAGTATTTTCTGGATTTTCATAATTGGGCTCTTGTATGTTCCCAATTTTGTGTGTGCCTTTACTGACCATGACTGCTATGTAACAATCAAGGAAGATTTTCACCAAGAAGGAGATGTGACAATTGGAGCATTTTTCCCTCTTCATGTTTATTACACAATTAAAACCATTCTAAAGTAAATATATGTCCATGATTTTACATAAAGTAAATACAAGTATTTATTGTAATAGTTCAGAATTCTTGTGACTTAAATGATTTACGGATTAAAACTTCCTTGTGTTTTTCACAGTAATTCTTTTCCATTATCAAATATATTCAAGAACATGACAGATCACATGTAAAGAAGATTTTATGCTAAGAAAAATATGAGAAATTAATCTATCCTGTTAATATCTAGAGAAACTATTGCATATTCAAAACTACTTCGGAAATGTATTGTTCAATGCATTGCCATGATGTTTTTAAAATATACAGCTGTACCGGCCATTAATGAAGATGTAGTAAAATGATGATGCCGTGTACATTTAGGGAGGGGATGTAAACACTAGACCACTTCCTGTCACTTCTATAGAAGGTAAGACGTTAGCACTATGCAAACCAGTGATTCCATTTCTAAATAACAAGGTGTAGAGAAAGTTCATACAACTATGTACAATACAATTATTGTACATAGGCCTGGATGAATGTTAATAGAAACTGTCTTTGTAAATAGCAACGATCTAGGAACCCCTCTGAATTACAGCAACTTTGATGTCTATTCCTACAGTAGATCAGCTATGCAGCATGATGAGCAAGATAAGTGTTTCCATGGGGATGACTCTTAGACAGTACCACCAAGTGGAAAGATATATAATGACAGCACATAAAAATATGTGTGTATATGTGTGTGTATGTATGTATGTATGAATGTATGTATGTATAATATGACATTTCCACGAGGAAATTTTAGGCACTCTTTGCCTACAGCTTTTTATTTATTCTTTGAAAATTACATATATGTGTACAATGGATTTTGATCACATCCACTCCCCTCCTTCTGCCTTCCCTGAGAGCTCCCTGTACTGTGTCTCCCTCCCAATTCTTTATCCTCTCATTCTTTACAACAAATTACTTCTGTAATTTCCATTGGTGTGGAGTCATTCTCTGGGTCATGAAGAACCTAGTAGTGTCTGTCCCACAAAAAAAAGTGGCCATCCCTCTCCCAGCAGCAGTAAACTGCCAATATTCCCTTAGCTGGGGCAGATAATCTGCAGCCCCTCTTTGTTCCTGCCAGAAATTCTCACTGGCTTGATCTTTGGTGGGTAACCACACTTGCTGTGTGTTCATATATGTGGAACTGTCATATCATCTTCAGAGGACATCATTCGGTAGCTCTCAATCCACTGCTCTAGCTCTTATATTCTTTTTTTCCCTTTCATGATGTTATCTGAGCCTGGATGGAAGATTGATATAGGTGTCCAAGGCACCTTTTAACATGATAGAAAATTAAAATGATGAATGGAACTCATTTCTCTTATGTTTGTGTTGTTGTGTTTCAAATAGAGTCTCTTGTAATCTAGGCTAGTTTCCAGCTTTGTAGTCAATGATACGTTAAACTCCTAATCCTCCTGCCTCTGCTTCCACAATGCTGGGATGACAGGCATGCTGGCCAGGTGTGGCTAACATTAGGCATGTTATTCCCGAAGTACAGAAAGTTGATTTGGCATCATTGCATACACTTGTGGTGGTAATTTGGCATGGAAAACACAGCAACTACCAATAATGTTTAACCTACCATTGCAGTCAGTAGGCACATAACATTATTTAACAGTTAACTGTTCTTCATTGGTTGTTGAAAGTACTTCCATATCTCATAATCTGCATTTCATAGTCAACCCTTTGCTTCCCTCTGCATTGGCAGCTGAAATGTGGAAGGGCTCAGGTCCAGCTTTCTGCTTTCTTCTCAATTATTCATTATAACAGGAATAAATATAGTCTCTTTGTTGGACCTGGCATTACCAGAAATCCCCTGTGCTTGTGCTAAAATAACAGACTCCCTTCCTCAGCTGGATTCTCTCATCTCTGCCTGATGTGAGGAAATCCCAGATACTCTAAGAGGTGTCATACAGTCCTCAAGGACATTAGAGACCCAACCCTTTCCTTATGAGAAACCCATTCAGTGTGCACCTGGAGATTCCTAGAAATATCCTCTTATGCTAATGCGATATCTTGGTACCTTAGCTTTCAACCAGTGACCTTGTTCCATACCTCTAACTGTACTTGGACTTCTTTCCCCATCCCTTCCCCCACATTGCTGATCTTAGTATAATTAAGTACTGCTTTCTCATTTTTATGATAGGGCTATGTTGCTGCGTGTAAATGAGGTATCCCAAGTATCAAACACATTCACTGCCAAAAATCCTTCTACTGCCCAAGATTTATAATGTCTCCAATTCACAAAATAAACTCTTTCTCACTACATTCCTCCACTATGACGCCTGAGACTCATCATTTATTCTGTGAGGAAAAAAAGAGTTCTCCTCCTTCCCTAAGATTCAGCACTAGATCCCAGGTTTGACTGCTGGTCAGGCCATAAGCTTCCAAAATTCACTGGTATGTCAGCATGGTGCACCGCCACCATTTCACTCAAGCCCGCTACAGTGCCCGAGCCCTTTTTGCCACCTGGTTTGGGTTTCAGAGCCTTGAGCTCCTTGCTACCTTTTAGTCTGGTGATGGCAGCTCAGCTAAAAGAGCACTTGCACTTCTTTTGGAGAAATCTTTTCTCACACATCAACAGCAGGACTGGCATCTTCTGGCCTGGATCTCCAGTCCATGTTCCACCATTTTCAGGCCAGAGACCAGCATTCCTGGAAGATGGGGGAACCTTTGACTTCACACTTCATCCTTTTCTTCCTGGAAGGAAAAGGCACTGAGGTCCTTCCCAGGGAGAAGCTGGAACTTCTGGCCAAGTGACATTCAGGCCTCTTGGGAGACAAGGAACCACACCCCTTATCTGTTATTATTTTAATCCCAGCATGGCTTCTGCAACATCTCAAAAAAAACATAAGCCTAAAAGAAAAACTACAGATGAAGGAAGACAGTTCAACGGTAAGTAGACAGGTGACGTTTTAATTGGAGAGAGAGGCGTTTATGTACTCTACTTAATTTGTAGGGAATTTGTGCATGTTTCTGAAGACTATAATAATGGCATTATATGGGCTGTCACACTTGGTATGTATGTGTCATGAAATAAAAACGGCAAAACTGGAAAAAAAAAGCTGTCCTTTCAACAATAATACATTTTAAGCTAAAACATAGAATCTGCCAAAATAAGGGGGGGGGATATAATATGTAATCACCTATTTAACAGCAAAAAAGAAAAAGAAAAATCTAAACCATTTGCTGAGGATGAGTTTCTGAGTTTGTCAATGTTATGGAAAGGGTGGCAGGTACTATGTGTCTAGAAAAGAGGACATTTCTGAGCTGGTTTCTGCCACTGGAATACAGCCAATAGAATTAAAAAAAAAAAAAGGAGAAATTTTACGGGAAGCAGTTTGGAGAATAGAGATGACTGTTCTAAATTTCACGACCTGGTGATAGACTGCAGCACTGATGGTGTAAACTCACTGAACTTGCCAGTTTTACTAAACATATTCGTGACCAATATGAGGTTGCTAAGGAATTGGCTTCTTTATGACCATTAAAAGACACAACTAAATCAAGAGATTTATATAAAGCATTAAAAATATGTGAAAGAGATTTTCTCTGTTCACTGTCAAAGTGCCAGGTTTAGTTATTGATGATACCCCGGTAATGCTATGTAAAAGAGTGTGACTAACTCATGTTCGGTGAATTATCATTACGTAGTGGTATATCAGAAAGCTATGTCTAGGGAAATTAAAAATAATCAGTGCCAGGTAAATTGTCATCAAGACTAAATTTCATAAGGACCAATGAATTAAATTACTATCAAACCCAGGAAATACTTAAAAGTACTGTAGAGGCTAAGGATGATAACATCCTTTGTTTTTTGGAAATATAATGGCCAAGGCAAACCCCAATGCTAAAAATGATTTTATGGTCTGTGACATGCCATCAAGTCATTTATGGTACCCAAACAAAATTTGTACTAGAATGTGACGATAAAAACTAACTTACAGGTTCTGCATTTTTTAGTCAATTTAGCAACTCGTTTAGATATTTCAACATGAGTTTCAAGGTCAAATCCAACTGAGAAATACTATCATAACAACATTACAGATGAAGCTGAAACTGTGACAGCCTCAAAGTAAAGAAGTAAAGAAACAATTTTAGTTATTCTGATACTCTGGCAAAATACAGTCTTCTGAACAGTGAAAAGCACTCAGCCTTGCTTTTATGTAATACAAAAAAAATATGAAAGAGATTTCAAGACCTCCAGGAAAATATTATGTTGATACATTAGTGACTCCATTTTTAGTCAACATAACTATGCTAAACTGCCAAATATTAAGGAATTTATAGAGCTCTAATCTGAAATTCAGATGAAAGAAAATTCTGATTAGTTGTCTTTATTAGAATCCTATGGGTCATACCTGTTCAGAAATAACTATCCCTCACTTCCAAACCACACAATATGCACACTGTTGCTGTTTTATGTACCCACATATGTGAGCAACTATTCTCAAAAATGAAGCATGATCAATAAAAGCAGATACAGAATATTTGTTGGACACCTTGAGAACTCACTGAGAATCACTGTGGTCTCTAAACAAAGAAACATTGCTGATCTCCTGCCAAAGTTTGGCTGTGAGTCTTAGGGAGTTGTAGGAAAAAGTGGGGGGGATAGAAAGACCCAGAGCAGACAGGAACCTCAAGAAAACCAACAAAGCCAACAAATCTGACCCAATGGGGGCCTGCAGAGACTGATGCACCAACCAAGGACATTCATGAAGAGGACTTAGAACCCCTGCTAAGCTGTAGCCCATAGGCACTCAATCCTCATGTGAGTTTCCTAGTAAGGAGAGTAAGGGCTGTCTTTGACATGGACTTTGTTGCCTGCTTTTTTGATCACTCCCCCCTGGTGGTGTTGAGGTGGGGGGAGGGATGGGCATTGCCAGGCCACAGAGGAAGAGGATATAAGGAGTCCTAATGAGACTTGATAGACTGAGGTGAGAGGGTAGGGGCGAAAGCAAGGGCTCCCCTTTTCTGAGAAGTAGGAGGAGGGGAAAGAGGCGAAGGAAGGAGGTTGGGACCAGGAAGAGGGAGCTACAATTGGATTGTAAAGTGAATAAATTATTAAAAATAAATTGAAATTGAAAAAAAAAGACTGCTGCCTTAGTTTCTCAAAGACTAAATCAAATATCCCATTAACTTTAATCACTTTTTTACTTTTAGAAAAAATTAACATTTATTATCTAAATACATTTATGCTTTTCATGTTTTTATTGATACTTTAAAATGTGTTTAACAATCTTAAAAAATTATCCAAATGAGCACTGAATAAGAAGGATTATTATGAAAGGTTTTTGTTGTTCTTGATTTATTTTTTTTTAATATGTGGTGTTGAGTACATAGACCATTTTATTTTTTCACCAGCTTTTATCTTCATCTAATGTGGTCCAGAGTACCCATAGAGTTGGACACTCCTGTTTTAAAAGGTCATGCTCAATTTCTTAAGGATAAATGCATAGTGTTTCTATAATATTATACATTACTATTGCATGCAAATATGTATTTGTTTTTTTAATATTTTTTTTTATTTTAGTCCATTAGTGTGAAGGTGTCAGATCCCTTGGAACTAGCATTACAGAAAGTTGTGAGCTGCCATGTGGCTGCTGGAATTTGAACCTGGGTCCTTTGGAACAGCAGACAGGACCCTTAACCACTGAGACATCTCTCCAGCCCTGCAAATATGTATTTGTAAATATATATTTTATTTAAAAAGCCAAAAAGAGTTTACAAAATAACATTTATAATGAAATTCTGTGAACACTCCAAATACTTAATCATCTATGTTGCTTTCATCTATATCCTAGAGAATTACTGAAAACTACTCAGTTTGAGATAATTAAAATTAACAAAGAAGAAAAAAAAAGATTTCTCCTTTCCCCTCCCCCCTTTTCATTTGGTAATGAGAACAGAAATAGCTCAATAGAGCACCATGGTGAGCTACCCACCTGGATCTGAAGTCTTCCTGTGACTAACCAAGGAGGAACTCTGCTTAATCTCATCGCCAGTACATTTTAAATGTATATTTTAAAATATTACGTAATATTTTAATAACCTATACTAGACACTGCTTATCAGAAAATATGCCTGAGGAAAAACAAACAAACAAACAACAACAACAACAACAAAACATTCCAAAAGGTTCCTCTCTATTTTGAATCACATAGACTGAGACTCTGTTTACTTCTCTTGGTTAGTGATGCTTTGCTTCAGTAAACAAAGGTATTTTACAGTGTTTGTATTTTCTTACCTTATGAAAAAAATATGACATAATTCATTCTTCTGTTAATTGTTCTTGGGTGAGAAAAAAATGACTGAAAGTTTATTAGTTTGTTGGAAAAAAATTGCTAAAATCATTCTTCCAGAAGACTTTTTAATGTATTTATTACCTGATTAAACATAATTATTAGTAACTTTATAATCCAGCTATATTGAATGTAATATGAACACAAATTAAGTTATAGAGAGTCCTAATTGCCTGCTACATTGTCCTTATATAAAGACACACATGGTAGCTTTAATCTTGTTAATCTACACAACAGTCACATCCTGACCTTGATTTATCAGGAACTGTCTGCCTTCAGGATCTTAAATCATTCCTTCATCTCATTCACCCCATTTCTCTCTGTCAGAAAGTTCACTTAGAGTGTCTTTTGTATTTCTAATTCTTTCATAATATCCCTCCCAGACAACATGGCCTCATTTTTTGACTGTTTCACTATCCTTCTATCACATTTCTTATTAGAAGTTTTGGGAAATTTCATCACTTTTGATTGATATTGATATTCATACTCAGCAGCTGCTAAAGCCTGATGCTCTTCAAATATTGTCCATTTGCTAATGGTGACAGGTAAAGTGTCTAGTCCATGTAAGTCTGATTATTTATAAAAGAGATAAAATTATATGACTGTAACTATAGTTATAACATAGGTATTTTATAGGGATTCAGTATTAGTATATTTGTCAGAGTTAATTATTATAGTTTTGGCGTATAACATGTTGTTATTATCTCTTGTAGTTCCTAATATTTTTCTTGAATTATTCAAGCAAATCAAACCACTATGAATACACCCTACTGATTTCCACTCTTTTTTACAAAAACATTTTTCTTAACCTGATTCATTTATTTGTGTGTGTGTGTTATGCACATAAAAGTCAGAGAATGCCAGGTGGTGTTGGTGCATACATTTAATCCTAACACTCAGGAGGCAGATATAGGCAGATCTCTGAGTTCCAGGCCAGCCTGATCTACAGAGTGATTTCCAGAATAGGCATGGCTACACAGAGAAACCCTGTCTCAAAAAACAAAACAAACAGAAAAACAGATGAAAAAGTCATAAAATAACTTACAGGAGTCCATTCTCTCCTTCCACCTTCTAAGTCCTGGGAATCAAGCTCAGATGCCCAGGACTGACAGCAAGAACCTTTACCAGCTGAGCCATATCATATGCCCTAGTTTCTACTTTCGTTATTTCTCTATAAATTTTTTTAAAGATTCTTTTCACATTGTAAAGACACCATTCTTCACTACATAATTTTATTCAAATCCAGGGACCTTCTACGTAATATGATTCAGTTTTCTTTTTTAAAAAAATAAATATTTTAAAATTATAAACAAACCCCAAGGAAACAAGTTATCTATGGCTTCAGTTGGCAGTGAATCAACGGGTATTGTTCTCTTCTCTTCTATTTTCATCTTTTTAACATACTATGTTTCTCAGAGAACATCATCCTAAGTAATCTTATCCTCAGAGCAACAACTGTTGATTGTCTTGTGTAATTTTTGGCTCTTTGTAAAAGAAAAGTGAAAAGCTTTTGCTGACTAAAATTTCTGTTCTCAAATCAAATCCTTTAAATACAAACGAAATGGTAACTTCTATTTTAAGATTCAAATCCCAGCAACAGGTGACTTTGCGAATAAAACCTAGTCCATTTTTTTCTTATAATTCAAAAGCAGTTAACATCTTTCAATCAAAGCACAAAACATAAAGCCATACATTGATCTAAATCAAATGAAAGATTGATCTCAGAGGTGGGCTATTTGCTGAGTGTGCTCTATTCCCTGTCTCACTAAGGAGCAGCCAGGGCTGAAAGAGCACACACACAGCCTCTGACCTTCTGAGACTTGACCCTTGCAATACTTCAGTGTGCATTGGCAACCATAAGGGATAATAGCTGGCAGTCACCCATGCCCTTCCCCTGCTACTGAAAAGCTTCTATCCATTGTCACTTGTTTTCTGGTCACTATCAACCAATCCAATTAAATTCACTGGCTTTTGAAAGAAGCCTCTTACAACTGGTGTATTAGTAGTGAGGCATGAGGACTAAATGTCATCCTCCTCCAGCTCCATTAACTGTTCTTTAAAATGTTTGTGCCCTCTGATCTATAACCTTACTTCCAAGACAAGTCTTGTCTTTCATTTTTAAATTTCACACATTGCCTTAAATCAGGCCCAAATCAGAACCCATGCATCCAAAGCAACTTCTGAAATGTAAATGTCTCTATCCTTTCTGAACAAAGTTCTGTAACTGATAAGTTTCCCCTACTAAGGTATTTGAACAAGAGAAGTATGAAAGGTATATGCAGAGTTGCAGGGTCTTTGGTCTGTCTTGCTTTTATTATGTTTATTAAATCTTTCTGTGTACAACTCTTCCCTACTCCAAGCATGAGCATACCTGTGTGCACACACAGGTGCATACATTATATACAATGTACTTTGAACACTTGCAAAGATCTTTGGTCCCTTTAAAATTACTTGAACAATCTGGAAAAAGACTGTCTAAGATAATTGTCCATGAAATGAGAGAACTGAAAGTACAATAGTCCTAGAAACAGGGAGAAAGACAGGAAAGTCTTTTAAAGGAGAAAGGTGTCAGGGCCTGGGCAGGGTCAGTGCTGAGTCTTCCTGACAACCTTCTATTGGTGCGAAGACCACACTGACTGGTATTCACTGTCTATACATGTTTTTAGGAGTAGAGCTGAACCCTCAGCTGACTGGACATGAAATAAAATTGATTTGCCTGCATGGAAACATGCTTTCTCTGGTCCAGATGATGCAGAGGTCTTCCATTAGCACAATGTTCACAATTGTTCTCTTCAAATTGAATGCCACGTAGTTTCCTATGTAATGCTTCACACCTGATCTACTAAAGTCATTCAGTTGTTCACATTTTCTCTGGTTCTTTGGACTTCCTTTGTTTGAAAAGACACAGTGATAGGAATAGAGTAGAGTTGGATAATAATGTAGTCTGTGTGCTTTTCATTTGAAACAATTCTATCCTAAACCTGGCTTCCAGAAGCACACTCTAAACAAAGAGTGCAATGCACAAATTCATTTTACATGATAAGCTCAAATAAAAGGGAGTGAGAGGGAGATAGAGACACAGAGAGAGAGGAGAAGAAGAGGAAAAGGAGGTCTAGGAAGAGGAGGAGAAGAAAGGGAAGGAGGAGGAAATGGAGGAAGAGAAGAAGAAAGCAGACAAGGACTAGAAAAAAAAGAGCCAAGCAATGGATACTGTTCCCACACAGGTATCTGTACTGAATCTAGCAGGGTTAGTGCTGCTGGTGGAGAAGCATACTCTCACCCCTATCCCTGCTCCAAAGGACACCCTGGGTGCCGCTGCCACCAGGCCTGCAGCAGTGGCCCAGTGGTTCTCGTGAAAAAAGTCAACAATAGAAGGTATTGGTGCAAGAAAGTCCACTGAAGTCAGCAAGGAAAAGACATGGTAAGTGTGACAAAGGCAGCCTGAGAGTGTGCAAGCTGGGCCCGTCAACCATCCCTGTGATAGAAACTGTGTCATAAGCATGGTGTCTAACAGAAAAAAAGAACTGGAAAAATAAAAAAAAAAAAAAACACAAGCCAAGTTTAATGTGTAGTTTCTCCTCTACTTTGACTTGTCTCAAAAATATTTTTATACTTTTCAACCAATTGAATTCTGTGCCATTTCACAATGTCAATCAGTTTTTCTGGCCATGACTTATAAATGAAGATGCATAAGAAACTCATGACCTCTGGCAGAAGTGGACTCTGTTATTAACTATTGGGAATAATGATAATGGTAGACATGTACTTAACAATATAAATTACATATAATTGTATACACTATAAAATTTTAATATATAAACATATATATGTAGCCCAGGGGAGTCAAGGTACAAAAATCAAACTGCTTACTTGTTATCACAAGTAAAATACATGGTTTATTAAATATTGAAGCAGTTTATAATGTTAAAAATTATTGTGCTAACTCTCATCAAAACCATAAAACCATATGTTTGTCTTAAAAGAACTAAAACTTTGAAAAATAATTTGCAAAGAATTTCTACCAATGTTCACAGACAGTGTGCAGAGGCAGTGTGTGTGGACGTGTGCTTCATTCTTCGGAGTTCCAAGTACTACAAAGCCCTCTAGAAATAGCAATAGGCTAATTTCCAGCATCGCTCTCCATCTTCAATAGCATGTTCTGAGAAATCCACAATCCACAGTACTCTGCTCACTCAGGGAAATGATTGGTTTTCACAGAACCACGTCTCACTAAATGGGCTTAAGTAGAATAAATGTAGGTAAAAAAAAAAAAACTTAATGAAGAGAACTGACATCACCTATGGACACAATCTGGACCAAGAAAAAGATAGCCGTAGAGGCCCTTGGGGGATCATTCTGAAGTCACTAGTGCACCTCAGACTTTATCCTCCAACCCTTGATTCTGCAGTGGTTTTTCTGCTCGTTTTGAATTTAGTATCTTCTGATAAGATTAATTTGGATATCTGAGTAATTTTGAGACGCAAAGAAATCATTCTATCAATAAAAATTGATGATATAAAATATTACCTGGAGTGTCATGAAAGCACACAGTAAAGTAAAGCACACAGGGATGCCCTCTCTCTCATTTTCCATGGAAAGGAATGGATAACACAGAGAAACCAGTTATCTTAGGTACTTCTGAATTGTAGTCTAGCACTTAAAGCAAGACATCCTTTGGCCAATATTTCAGTAGTTTTGTAACAATATTAAAAGGACAGGTAAAATCAAAAAGGAAAGAGATCAACAAGTCACTGACTCCACTATTCAACTTAAGTAGCTGGGGAGACTTGTAACAATAAAAGTTCTCAAGTATTCTGGAGTCCAGAAATTTTTATTCGCAGACCTTACACTGCTTATGACACAGTCAGAAGAAACACCTTCCCTAATCTTATGCCTTTCTCTTTTTTTTTTTTTTTTGAAATCATGCTGTGATGGAGCGGTAGGTATGCCACAGCGAGTTCAAGTCTACCTCAGCCTTTATCCTTTTCCCAGATCCTCTTCTCTTTGAAAGTGAAAAGAGTTCTCAAGGATAGCAGGGCATGGTGGCACACACCTGTAATCCCAGCACTCTGGGAGGCAGAAGGAATAGGATCTCTGTGAGTTCAAGGCCAACCTGCTCTGCACGGTGAGTTCCAGGACAGCCTGGGCTACACAGAGAAAAACCCTGTCTCAAAAAAAAAAAAAAATCTGAAGGGCAATGATGGGGTGGGAAGAGTGCAGCTTGAGAAGTGTGGTGATTTCTACTTACAGTTGTACACTTGGAAATATCCAGCTTAGTCTAAAAAAGTTTCCACCAGATCATTAATTTTGAGCAATTACAAATCTTGCTTTTATTTCATAGCTATGACATATTTTCCCAGTGTTTCCCAGGTATCATTGTATAGAAAGAATTTTAATAAATGGTAACCAAAATGACGTTAAAAAAAAAAACATGGATATACACACAAAGCTGTTCATTTAAATAAAACTTGTTTTCAAATTGGTTTAGTTAAGAGCTTAATCAGCTGGTTATAATTTATGACCCAGTTAATGAAGCTTAATATCTTTCCCTGATGGGAAAACTCACATGTACTGTTATAATATGACACTACCTCCCCCCTCCACACACCCACTGAAGTCCTACAGTTCACACTGCATGATAGTTGTTAAATGGAACAAGCAATGTTCCTGAAACTGGATAATGTATAAGAACTAAAAAGCAGTTATTCAAGTCAATTCTAGAAGCAAAGGAGACATTCTATTCCATTGCAACAAGAAATTTAAAGAATGTAGAAAGAACAGAAAATTATAGACACATTCAGGGAGAGAGAGAGAATAAGAGTACTCTCTGACTGGAGGAAAGAAGGAACACTTCACTGGGAAATAGCATGAAGCTCAGACTTGAGGCTAAGAAGAGGCCATAAGTGAGAAAGGAAATTGATACCACAAAGTAAAGTAGATGGGTGGATGGATGGATGAGCATGCCAGTTGTAGTGCATGTAGCAAAGGGGTCTCATATAAGATTTTAAGTGTGTTTTAATTAAAGGATAAACAACAGCACAGTAGTCAGCCTTACAAATGTCCATCCTGACCTTGTCAACTACAACATTCATCCTGGATTACCTCACAAGTACAGAGACAAAATAAAGCTACAAAACTGATTCATAATATTTAATATGTTTATGCTCTTGTGTTGGGTTTCATTGATAGCTATCCTAGGGCACATGTGGAATACAGATCACAGTTTGGAGAGACACCTCTGCAAGGCTGAATCCAGCTAACGTGGATAGATGACTAAACAGGAAACACAGGAGAGATATAAAATTCTTCTAAACAGGAGTGGCCCAGTTGACACCTAATAAATAATAAAATGCAAAAGATGCCCTGGAACAGTGACACACCTGCAAAAAAGAAGGCTTAATTTGAGGTTGTAGAAAGGGCTCAGTGATTGAGACTTTTGCCTGCTACTCCAGAGAACCTAAACTTTATTCCCAACACCCCTGTGACATGGCTAAAAACTGACTGTAACTCCAGAAGCAGGGAATCCAATGGCCCCTTCTAGCCTATGGAGGCA
>JAQQSO010000273.1:23411-46921 GCA_028658305.1 Pachyuromys duprasi | reverse complement strand
ATCAATCCCACTGAAATCAGGGACTAGGCAAGGCTGCCCATTATCTCCATATCTCTTCAACATAGTACTTGAAGTCCTAGCTAGAGCAATAAGGCAACTAAAGGTGATCAAGGGGATACAAATTGGAAAGGAAGAAGCCCAAGAATCACTATTTCCAGATGATATGATAATATACATGAGTGACCCCAAAAATTCAACCAGAGAACTCCTTCAACTGATAAACACCTTCAGTAAAGTGGCTGGATACAAAATCAACTCAAAAAAATCAGAAGCTCTCCTGTACACCAAAGACAAAAGGGCCGAGAAGGAAATTAGGGAAACAACAGGCTTCACAATAGCCACTGTTAACATAAAGTACCTTGGGGTGACTCTAACCAAGCAAGTGAAAGACCTACATGAAACAAATTTCAAATCTCTGAAGAAAGAAATTGAAGAAGATAATAGAAGGTGGAAAGACATCCCGTGCTCATGGATTGGTAGGATTAACATAGTGAAAATGACCATATTGCCAAAAGCAATCTACATATTCAATGCAATCCCCATCAAAATACCTTCACAATTCTTCACAGACCTTGAAAGAAAAATACTCAACTTCATATGGAGAAACAAAAAACCCAGATTCTCCAAAACAATCCTCTACAACAACAGATTGTCTGGTGGTATCTCCATCCCTGATCTCAAGCTGTACTACAGAGCAATAGTAATAAAAACTGTATTACGGTATTGACATAGAAACAGAATAGTGAATCAATGGAACCGAATAGAAGACCCAGAAATGAACCCACACACCTATGGAAACTTGATTTTTGACAAAGAAGCCAAAACCATTCAATGGAAAAAAGACAGCATCTTCAACAAATGGTGCTGGTCCAACTGGATAGCTGTATGCAGAAAAATGAAAATAGATCCATATTTATCACCTTGCACAAAGCTAAAGTCCAAGTGGATTAAAGACCTCAACATAAAACCAGACACACTAAACTGGTTAGAAGAAATAGTGGGGAAAACCCTAGAACTTATTGGCACAGGAGACTACTTCCTGAGCACAGGCTCTTAAGATCAACAATCAATAAGTGGGACCTCATGACGCTGAAAATCTTCTGTAAAGCAAAGGACACTGTCATCCCAATGAAATGACAGCCAACAGATTGGGAAAGGATCATTACCAATCCTACTTCTGACAGAGGGCTAATATCCAATATATATAAAGAACTCAAGAAGTTAAAAAGCAATAAACCAAGTAATCCAATTAAAAAATCGGGTATGGAGCTAAAAAGAGAACTGACTGTAGAGGATTATAGAATGACAGAAAAACACTTAAAGAAATGCTCAACATCCTTAGCCATCAGGGAGATGCAAATCAAAACAACCCTGAGATTCCACCTTACACCCACCAGAATGGCTGAGATCAAAAACTCTAGTGACAACGCATGCTGGAGAGGTTGTGGAGTAAGAGGAACCCTCCTCCATTGCTGGTGGGAATTCAAACTCCTACATCCACTCTGGAAGGAGGAGGAGGACAAGGAGGAGGAGGAGGAGAAGGAGGAGGAGGAGCCTCTCTCTCTCTCTAGGGCACCCACCCCCCTCTCTCTAGTGTGCCCCGCCTCTCTCTCTCCCCCCTCTCTCTAGTGCACCTCTCTCTCTAGGGCTCTCTGCCAGTCTCTCTCTCTCTCATTCTCTGGCATGCCCCCTCTGTCTTTCTAGTGCGCCCTCCTCTCCCCCCTCTCTCTAGTGTGCTTCTCTCTCTCTCTAGCGCTCCCTGCCAGTCTCTCTCTCTCTCATTCTCTTGCTCACCCCCTCCCTGGGGGCAGATGAGGAGGCAGCGGAGAGTTTCAGTCACAGGCACTGGGGGCAGGAGCAAACACACCTTCACCCTGACACAGAGAAATGGGGTCACAGGGACAGGAGGACACAGAGACAGGTAGACACATGGACACAGGGAAAGAGGGACACAGGGAAAGGAGGACACAGGGACACAGGGAGAGAGGGATACAGGGACAGGAGGACACAGGGACAGTGGGACACAGGGACAGGGAGACAAGGGACACAGGAATAGGGTTATATAGGGAGAGAGGGACACAGGGACACAGGGACATGGGGACACAGGGACAGGGACAGGGGGACACAGGGACAAGGACAGGGAGACACAGGGATGGGGACACAGGAACAGGACAGCTGGACACAGGGCACAGGGACAGTGGTACACAGGGACACAGGGACACAGGGACACAGGGACACAGGAACAGGAGGACCCAGGGACAGGGTGACACAGGGAGAGGGGGTCAGGAGGGCATAGGGTAGGAAGGAGAGAAGGAATGAAGGAGGAAAGGACAGAAGGAGGGAGGGAAGGAGGGAAGGAAGAAAGGAGGGAAGGAAAGGAGGAAGGAAGAAGGGAGGGTCCCTCCCCCTGTGTCTGTCTCTGTCCCCATGTCCCTGTGTCCCCCTGTCCCTGTCCCCATGTCCCTGTGTCCTCTGTCCCTGTGTCACCCTGTCCCTGTCCCTGTGTTCCTCTGCCCCCCTGTCCCCCATCTCTGTGTCACCTGGTCTCCCGTCCCTGTGTCCCCCTGTCCCTTTGTCCTTTGTGCTCCTGTCCTTGTGTCCCCCTGTCCCTGTGTCTCTGTGTCCCCCCCATCCCTGTGTCCCTCCATCCCTGTGTACCCTGTCCCTGTGTCAGGGTGACTGTTGTGTTTGCTCCTCCCTCCAGGGCCTGTGACTGTGAAACTCTCCCCTGTCTCCTTATCTGCCCCCCGGGGTGGGAGTTTTTGTGGTGCTTTAAGTGTTTTATGATCTTTCAAAGCCCCAGGCAGCAGGAGAAGCTGTGGCCACAGCCAGATGGATGGACAGATTGGACAGATGATAGGAGAAGGAGAAGAGGCGTGGCCTGTCCCAGAAGAGGCGTGGCCTAGGCAGGAAGAGGCAGGGCCAAGTTAGAGGAAGTGACATCAGTCTAGAGTGGGTGGGGGCTTTAGGAGTGGGCGTGGCCTCTCTAGGAAGAGGCGTGTCTGCCCAGGAAGAGGCGTGGCCTAGGCAGGAAGAGGCAGGGCCAAGTTAGAGGAAGTGACATCAGTCTGGAGTGGGTGGAGACCTCTAGGAGTGGGCAGAGACTTTAGGAGTGGGCTTGGCCTGCTCCAGGAAGAGGCGTGGCCTAGACAGGAAGAACTGGGGCCAAGTTAGAGGAAGTGACGTCAGTCTAGAGTGGGTGGGGCTTTAGGAGTGGGCGTGGCCTCTCCAGGAAGAGGTGTGGCCTGTCCAGGAAGAGGCGTGTCCTGCCCAGGAAGAGGCGTGGCCTAGGCAGGAAGAGGCAGGGCCAAGTTAGAGGAAGTGACATCAGTCTATGGTGGGTGTGGCCTTCTAGCAGTGGGTGTGGCCTGTCCAGGAAGAGTAGGGGCCAACACAACACAGGAAGAAGCAGGGCCAAGATAGAGGAAGTGACGTCAGACTGGAGTGGGTGTAGACTTTAGGAGTGGGCGTGGCCTGTCCTGGAAGAGGCGTGGCCTATCCGGGAAGGGGCATGGCCTAGGCAGGAAGAGTCAGGGCCGAGTTAGAGGAAGTGACATCACTCTGGACTAGGTTGAGACATTAGGAGTGGGCATGGCCTGTCCAGGAAGAGGCGTGGCCTAGGCAGGAAGATTCGGGGCCAAGTTAGAGGAAGTGACATCAGTCTGGAGTGGGTGGATACTTGTAGGAGAGGGTGAAGATTTTAGAAGTGGGCGTGGCCTGTCCAGGAGGAGGCGTGGCCTATCCAGGAAGAGGCGCTGCCGAGGCATGAAGAGGCGGGGCCAAATTAGAGGAAGTGACATAAGTCTGTAGTGGGCGTGGCCTTCTAGGAGTGGGCGTTGCCTTCCAGGAAGAGGCGTGACCTGTCCAGGAAGAGGTGTGGCCTGTGCAGGAAGAGGCAGGGCCAAGATAGAGGAAGTGACGTCAGTCTGGAGTGGGTGGAGACTCTAGGAGTGGGCGGAGACTTTAGGAGTGGGAAGACTCTCTTCCCATCCTCCCTGTCAGCTCTCTCATCCTCTGCTGACCACCTCACCCTGTATGACAGCGACACACACAGACTTAAACAGATCGTTCATTGATGTCAATCCAACGACTTTAAACAAATTACTTATTTATATGAATAAGAATACTTTTAAATATATCGTTTGTGTTCTTTATATATACGAACATAAATATTCTAAAATATGTTATTTACAATATTTACTTGTGTAAAAATAAACATGTTTAAGTATATTATTTATATTTTTAATTTACATAAATATAAATCTTTATATTTTTATATTATTTATTTTTATAAATGTAAATATGTTTAAATATATTTTTATATTGTTTATTTATATAAATATAAATGTGTTTAAATACATTAAATACATTGTGTTCCCCTGTCCCTGTGTCCCACTGTCCCATTCCCCCTGTCCCTAAGTCACCCTGTCCGTTTGTCCCTCTGTTCTTGTCTCCCTGTGTCCTCTGTCCCTGTGTTCCTGTTTCCAGCCGTCTCTGTGTCACCCTATCCCTGTGTCCTCCTGTCCAACTGAGCTTATGTCCCCCTGTCCCTGTGTCCCCCTCTCCCTGTTTCTCCTTGTCCCTGTGTACTCCTGTCCCTGTGTCCCATTGTCCCTGTGTTCCTGTGTCCCCCTGTCTCTGTGTCCCCTGTCCCTGTGAACCTGTGTCCATCTCTCCCTGTATCCCCCTTTCCCTCTGTCCCCTGTCCTTGTCCCCTATCCCTGTGTCCAGCTGTCCCTGTGTCCCCCTGTCTCTTTCCCCCGGTCCCTTTGTCTCCCTGTCCCTGTCCCCCTGTCTCTGTATTCCCCTGTCCCTGTGTCCCTGTGTCCCTGTTTCCCTCTGTCCCGGTGTCACCCTGCCCCTGTGTTCCTGTGACCACCTATCTCTTCTCCGCCTATCGCTGTGTCCAGCTATCCCTGTCCCTGTTTTCCCCTGTGCCTATTTTCCTCTGTCTTTCTATCCCTCTCTCCATATGTCCCCCTGTCCCAGTCCCCCTATCCCTGTGTCCCCCTGTCCCTGTGTTCCTCAGTACCTCTCCCTCTCTCCCAGTGTCCCCCTATTCCTGTGTTATTGTGTTTCCCTGACACTGTTTCCCTAAGTCTCCCTGTACCTGTGTCTCAGTGTCCAATGGTCCCTGTGTCCCCTGTCCCTTTGTCCATGTGTCCTTCTGGGCCTGTCACCCAGTGTCCTTGTATCCCCCTGTTTTTCTGTTCCACTGACCCCTGTCCCTGTATCCTTCTGTCCCTGTGTCCCCCTGCCCCCCTTACTTCTGTCCCCCTATCCTTTTGTCCCCCTGTCCCTTGGTCCCCTTGTCCTTGTGTCCCACTGTACCTGTGTTTCCATGTCCCCCTACCGATTTGTCCCCTGTCTCTGTGTCCCCTTCTCCCTGTGATCCTGTGTCCCCTGTCCCTTTGTCTCTGTGTCCTCCTGTTGCTCTGTCCCTGTGCCCCCTGTCCCTATGTCTGGGTGTCCCCCTGTCCCTCTGTCCCTGTGTCCCCCTGTTCCTGGGTCCTTGTGTCCCCTGTATCCCTCTGTGTTCCACTGTCCCTGTATACCCTGTCCCTGTGTACCCCTGTCCCTGTGTCCTCCTGTCCTTGGCACTGTTTCACTGTGAACTCCTGTCACTATTTCCGTGTGTACTCCTGTCCATGTGTCCATCTGTCCCTGTGTCCACCTGTCCTGTGTCATTGTGTCCATGTGTCCTTATGTCTGCCTGACCCTGTATTCCTCTGTCCCTGCCTCTGTGTCCCTGTGTTCCCCTGTCCCTTTCCCTGTGTCCTTCTGTCCCACTGTCCCTGTGTCCCCCTGTACCTGTGTCCCTCTGTCCATGTCGACCTGTGTCCTCTGTCCCTGTCCCTCTGTCTCTGTGACCACCTGTCCCTGTGTCTCCCTGTCCCTGTGTCCCCCTGTCCCTGTGTCCCTCTGTCAATGTTGCCCTGTGTCTCCTGTCCCTGTCCATCTGTCCCTGTGTCCATCTGTCTTCCTGTCACTGTGTACCTCTGTCCCTGTTCTCTTGTCCCTTCCCTGTGTCCCTGAGTCCCCCTGTCCCTGTTTCCTTGTGTCCCCCTTTCCCTGTGTCCCTGTGTCCTTCTGTCCCTGTGTTACTGTGTCCCCCTGTCCCTCTCTCCCATTGTCCCCCTGTCACTGTGTCCCTGTGTGCCCCTGCTCCTATGTCTTCCTGTCTCTGTCCCTCTGTCCCTGTGTACCATTTCCCTGTGTCCCCTTGTCCCTGTGTGCCCTGTCCCTGTGTCACCCTGTCCCTGTGTCCCAATGTCTTGTGTCCCTCTGTCCCTGGATCTGTGTTTCTGTGTCCCCCTCTCCCTGTCCCTTTGTCCCTGTGTCCACCTGTCCCTGTGTGCCCCTGTCCCTGTGTCACTGTGTCTGCCTCTGCCTGTCCCTTTGTCCTTGTGTCCCCCTATACCTGTGTCCCCCTATCCATGACTCCCCCTGTCCCTGATTCCCTGTGTCCACCTGTCCTCCTGTCTCTGTATCTCCCTATCCCCGACCCTGTGTACCTGTGTCCCCCTGTCCCTGTGTCCTTATGTCCCACTGAACTTCTGTCCCCCTGTCCCAGTGTCCCACACTCCTTGTTTCCCTGTGTCCCCCTGTACCTGTGTACAACTGTCCCTGTGTCAATGTGTACCCCTGTCCCCCTGCCCATGTGTCTCCCTGTCCCTGTGTCCTTGTGTCACTGTGTCCCACTGTCCCTGTCCCTTTGTTCCTGTGTCCCCTGTCCCTGTCCCTTCGTTCCTGTGTCCTCCTGTCCCTGTCCCTTTGTTCCTGTGCCCCTGTACCTGTCCCTTTGTTCCTGTGTCCCCCTGTACCTGTTCCTGTGTCCCTGTGTCCCCCTGTATCTGTGAACCCCTGTTCCTGTGTCCCCCTGCCCCAGTCCCTGTGTGCCTGTCGCTGTGTTGCCCTGTCCCTGTGTTCCCTTGACCTGTGTCCAGCTGTCCCTCTGTCCCCCTATCACGGTGTCATTGTGTGCCTGTGTCCCCCTGTCCCTGTGTTTCCTGTCCGTATGTCCCCCTCTACCTGTGTTCCCATATCCCTGTGTCTCCTGTCCCTGTGTCCAGCTGTCCCTGTTTTCCCTTGTCCCTGTCTCCTTCTGTCTATGTGTCCCTGTGTCCTCTGTCCCTATATCCTGCTGTCCCTGTGTCCCACTGATCCTGTTCCAAACTTTCCCTGTGGCCCTGTGTCCCCCTGTCCTGTGTCTCTTTGTCTAGCTGTCCCTGTGTCTCTGTGTCCCCCTGTCTCTGTGTCCCCTTGTCCCTTTGTCCTGCTCTCCCTGTGTCCCTTGTCCCTGGGCACCTGTGTCCCTGTGTCCCCTGTCTTGTCTCTGTGTCCCTTAGTCCCCCGACCCTGTGTCCACCTATCCCTGTCTCTAGCTCTCCCCCATTCCCCTATTCCCCTGTCCCTTTGTCCCTGTGTCCCCCTAACCCTTTGCCCCTGTCCCTTTGTCCCCCTGTCATTGTGTCCCCTTGTCCATTTGTCCCCATGTCCCTGTGTCCCTTTGTCCCTGTCCCTCTGTCCCTGTGTCCCCTGTCCTGTGCCCCTGTGTCCCTGAGTCCCCCTGTCCCTGTCCCTCTGTCCCTCTGGATGAGGAGAAGGAGGAGTTGAAGGAGAAGGTAGATGATAGATCGATGATAGGCAGATAGATAGATAGATAATAGATAAATGATAGATGATAGATAGATGATTGATAAATGGATAGATAGATGATAAAGGATAAATGATAGATAGATGATAGATTATGGATAGATACATGATAGATGATACATAGATATATGATAGATAGATGATAGATGATAGATAGATGATAGATAGATGATAGATAGATGATAGAAAAATAGATGATAGATTGATGATACATAGATGATAACTGGATAGATGATAGAGAGATAAATGATAGATTATAGGTTGATTGGTAGATAGATAGATGATAGTTTGATAGATATGTGATAGATAGATCATAGATAGATGATAGGTAGATGATTGATAGATAGATATATAGATAGATAGATAGATCTTGGGTAGATGGTAGATAGATAGATGATAGATAGACAGATGATACGTAGATGATAGATGATTGACAGATAGATGATTTACAGGTGACAGATAGACAGACAGATAGACCCTGCTGAGGACTCTCCAATCTGGTCCTCCCCGCCAGCTCCCTGGTCCTCCGCTGTCCTCTGCTGACCCCGGGATCCATCCATGCCTCCTCAGGGACCTCTGAGCAGACAGCGGGTTTTGGGGGGACACGACAGGGTCAGAGTTCCTGGGCACCCCAGCCACACCCTGGATGACAGCTGCACATACAGATTTAAACATCATTCATTGATTCAATCCAGCGTCTTCAAATTATTTATTTATATGAATTTTATTTACACGTGTTCATACGTGTAAATATATCGTTTGTATTCTTTATCTATACGAACATAAATATCCTAAAATGTATTATTTACACTATTTACTTGTGTCAAAATAAATATGTTTAAATATTTATATTTTTTATTTATATAAATATCTTAAATATATCATTTGTATTATTTATTTATATAAATGAAAATATCTTTAAATATATTTTTATATTTTTGATTTATATAAATATCTTTAAATATATTTTTATATTATTTTTTATATAAATACGTTTAAATACATTATTAATGTTATTTATTTATATAAACATAAATATCTTAAAATATATTATTTATTTATGCTATTTATGTGTGTAAAAATAAATATGTTTAAATATGTTGTTTATATTTTTCATTTATATAAATATCTTCAAATATATCGTTCATATTATTTACTTGTATAAATATAAATATCCTTAAATATGTTATTTATTTATATAAATATGAATATATTTCAATATATGACCTACACATATATGTATTGAGACACGGTCTCTCTGCGTGGCCCCAGCTGTCCCGGACTCGCCCTGTAGCCCAGGCTGGACTCGAATCTCACAGCCATCCCCCTGCCTCCGCCTCCCCCAGTGTCAGAGGCGGAGAGAATGATGTTCTAGTCTGTGAATTTTGTTGTTTTTACTTCTGTTCATGTACATGTGTGTCTGTCTGTGTGTCTGGGTGTGTGTCTGTGTATCTGTGTCTGTGTGTGTCTCTGTGTGTCTCTGTGTGTATCTGGTCTGTTTGTGTCTTATGTGTGTCTGTGTATGTGTCTGTGTGTGTGTCTTCTCTGTGTGTCTGTGTGTGTCTGTGTGTGTCTGTGTGTGTCTGTGTGTGTGTCTTGTGTGTTTGTGTGTGTGTATGAATGTGTCTGTGTGTGTGTCTGTGTGTGTGTGTCTGTGTGTGTGTCTATATGTGTATCTGGTCTCTGCGTGTATGTGTGTGTCTCTCTGTGTGTGTCTGTGGGGGGGGGGGTCTGTGTGTGTCTGTGTGTGTGTGTCTGTCTCCACCTGTGTGTGATGTGCTCATGTGTCACCATGTTACTCGATTACTCTTATATTTCTATCTCTGCTGTGTTGAGAGCCACACGGTCTGGCACTCTGGGAGCCAGCTGTAAACTGAGGCACGGGTCCCTCCTGGATTCAGGAAATATTTTCAGAATTCAGACAGCAGCATCCTAAAAGGGGAACAAAGAGTCTGAACAAGTCCCAGCATGCAGGCGGCTGAGGCAGGTGGATTGCCATGTTGAGGCCAGTTTGGGCTTCATGCCAAGACCCTGTGTTTTCAGTGACCCCAGTGCTCGGGGAAAAGGAGGCAGGGGAGTGGCCGTGAATTCGAGGCCAGCCTGGTCTAGGGAGCAAATCCTGGATGGCCAAGGCCACATGGAGAGACCCAGCCTCAACTAACATCAAACAAGATTGATTAGGAGGAGGGGAAAGGGAGGAAGATGGAGGAAGAAGACAGAGGAGGAGGAGGAAAAGGAGGAGGAGGTCAACCAATTCTCCCTGTGTAAAAGTAGACCAGTTCTCCCAGTGTAGATGAGGTCGACCAGCTCTCCTTGTGTAGACAAGGTTGACCAGTTCTCCCTGTAGAGAGGGGGGTCAACCAGTTCTCCCTGTATAGAGAGGGTCGACCATTTCTCCCTGGGAGGGCGAAGTTGACCAGTTGATCCGGGGTGATTAGTACTGTTCATCTGTCCCCTTCCAGAGTGTCCACATTTGGGGTGGGTTTGGGGGTGTGGGGTGGGGTGAGGGGCTCTTCTCATGGTCACCCTGACCTCCGGGACCCTCATACCCTATCTCCTCCTTCTCCTCTTCCTCCTTCTCCTCTTCCTCCTTCTTCTCCTCCTCCTTCCCCTCCTCCCTCCCTTGTTCCTTCCTTTCCTCCCTCTCTCCTTCCTTCCCTCCCTCCTTCATTTCTTCTCTCCTTCCTATTCTATGCCCTCCTGTCCCACTGTCCCTGTGTACCCCTGTTCCTCTGTCCCCCAGTCCCTGTGTCCCCATTTCCCTGTGTCCCTGGTGTCCCTCTGTTCCCCAGTCCCTGTGTCGCCTTTTCCCTGTATCCCTGTATCCCCCTGTCCCTGTGTCTCCTGTTCCTGTGTCTCACTGTCCCTGTGCCCCTTTCCCTCTGTCCCCCTGTCCATGTGTCTCCTTGTACCTGTGTCCCCCTGTACCTACTTCCCCTTGTCCCGGTGTCCCCCTGTCTTTGTGTCCCACTGTCCCTGTGTCCCTCTGTCCCCTCTTCCCTGTATCCCCCTGTAACTGTGTCCCCTGTACCTATTTCCCCCTCTCCTGGTGTCCCCCTGTCTTTGTGTCCCCCTTTCTCTGTGTCCCACTGTCCCTGTGTCCCTCTGTAAATCTGTCCCCCTGTCCCTGTGTCCCCTGACCCTGGGTCTCCTTGTTCCTGTGTAACATTGTCCCCGGTCCCTCTGTCCCTGTGTACCCTGTTCCTTTGTCCCTCTGTACCTGGGTTCCCCTGTACTTGTGTCCTGATGTCCCTGTGTCCCCCTGTCCAGGTTCCTCCTTTCACTTTGTCCCTGTGTGCCCCTGTCCCTGTGCCCCGCTGTCCTGTGTCTTCTGTCCCTTTGTCACCATGTTCCCCTGATGCTGTGTCCCATTGCCCCTGTGACCCTGTGTCCACCTGTCCCTGTGTCCCTGTCAACAGTTCCCCTGTCCTTTTGTCCCCCTGTCCCCTGGTCCTCTGTCCCTTATCCCTGTGTCTGCATACCCCTGTCCCAGTTTGCCTGTGTCCCTGTGTCCCTATGTCCCCTTACCACTGTCCCTGTGTCCTCATGACCCTTTGTCCCCAAGTCCCCTTTTCCCTGTATCCCCCTGTCCCTGTGTCCCTGTATCCCCCTGTCCCTATGTCCCTCTGTCACTCTGTCCCTGTGTCCCTGTCCCTGTGTCCCCTTGTCCTGTGTCACGCTGTTCCTATGTCTCTTCTGTCCCTGTGTACCCCTGTCCCTTTTTCATTCTATCCTTGTGACTCCCTGATCATGTGTCCCTGTGTCTTTGTGTCCTCCTTTCACTGGCCTCATGTTGCTCCGTCCCCCTCTTCTATCCCCCTGTCTCTGCCTACTTGTCCCTTTGTTTCCATGTACCTGTGTCCCCCTGATCCTGTCCCCCTATCCCTGTACATGTGTCCCCCTCTTCTCCAGTCACTCTGTCCTCCTGTTCTTGTGTCACCCTGTCCCCGTGTCCCCCTGTCCCTGTGTCACCCTTTCCCCATGTCCCACTGTCCCTCTGTTCCCCTGTCCCTGTGTCTCCCTCTCATTGTGTCCCCCTGTCCCTGTGTTTCTGTGTCCTCATTCCTGTGTCCCTGTGTCCCCTTGTCCCTGTGTACCCCTATCTCTGTGTGCCTGTTTCCATGTGTCCTGTCCCCTTGTCACTGTGTCTCTGTGTCCCCCTGTCCCTGTGTCACCTTGTCCCTCTGTCCCTGTCTCTCTGTCCCTCCGTCCCACTGTCCATGTTTCACCTTGGCCCTCTGTCCCTGTCTCTGTCCCTCTGTCCCACTGTCCATGTTTCACCTTGGCCCTCTGTCCCTGTATTTGTGTCCCTGTGTCCCGCTGTCCCTTTATTCCCCTCTCCCTCTGTCCCTGTGTCCCCGTGTCCCCATGACCCTGTGACACCCTCTCCCTGTGTCCCCCTGTCCCTTTGTTCCCCTGTACCCCTGTCCACCTGTACCTGTGTCCCCCTGTCCCTGTCTCCCCATGTGCCTGTATGCACTTTCCCTGTGTACTTCTGTCCCTGTATCACCCTGTCCCCATGTCCCCCTATCCCTGTATCCCACTGTCGTCATTCCTCCAGTCGCCCTGTCCCTTAGTCCCTGGTCCCTCTGTCCCTGTGTCCCCGACACTGTGCCACCCTGTCCCGGTGTCCCCCTGTCCCTGTGAACCCCTGTGCCTGTGTCCCCGTCCCTGACCCTTTGACCCCTGTCCCTGTATCCTCCTGTCCCTGTGTTGCCCTGTCCCTGTGTCCCTGTGTTCCCCTGTCCCTTTGTCCCTGTGCCCTCTTGTACAAGGGTTCTGCTGTCTCCCTGTCCCTCTGTCCCTCTGTCCCCCTGTCTCTGTGTCCCAATGTCCCTGTGTACCCCTGTCCCTGTGTCCCTGTGTCTCCCTGTCCCGGTGTCCCCATGTGCCTGTGCCCCACGGTCCCCGTGTCCTTGTGTCCCTGTGTCCCCCTGTCCCCATGTCCCTGTGTCCCCTTGTCCCTGTGACCCCCTGTCCCTGTCCACATGTCTCTGTGTTGCCCTGTCCCTGTGTTCCCCTGTCCCCTGTCCCTCTGTCCCTCTGTCCCCCTCTCCCTGTGTCCCTCTGTCCCTGTGACTCCCTGTCCCTCTGTCCCCCTCTCCTTGTGTCCCCCGTCCCTGTGTCCCCCTGTCCATGTGTTCCCCATCCCTGTGTCCTCCTATCCCTGTATCCCCCTGTCCCTGGGTTCCCCTGTATGTATGTCTCCTGTCCCTGTGTCCCCATGTCCCTGTGTCACCCTGTCCTTGTGTCCATGTCCCTCTGTACCTGTGTTACCATGTCCCTGTGTCCCCCGGTCCCTGTCCACATGTCTCTGTGTCCCCCTTTCCCTGTGGCCCTGTGTCTTCCTGTCCTTGTGCCCCCTTCTGTGTCTCCCTGTCGATGTTTCTTTCTGTCCCTTTGTCCCCTTTTCCCTGTGTCCCTCTGTCCCTGTGTCGCCATGTCCCCCTGTCCCTATGCCACCCTGTCCCTGTGTCCTCCTGTCACCATGTCCCAGTGTCTGTGTCCCCTGTCCCTATGTTACCATGTCCCCCTGTCCTTCTGTCCCTCTGTCCCCCTCTCTCTGTGTCCCCTCTCCCTGTGTCTCCCTCTCCTTGTGACCCCTGTCCCTGTGTACCCCTATCCTTGTGTCCCTCTGTCCCTATGTTCCCTGTCCCTTTTTCCTTCTGTCCTTGTGTCCTCCTAATCATGTGTCCCTGTTTCCTCATGTCCCTCTGTCCCCGTGTTTTGTCCCCCTGTCCCTGTACATGTGTCCCCCTCTCCCCCAGTCCCTCTGTCCTCCTGTCCCTGTGTCACCCTGTCCCCATGCACTCCTGTCCCTGTGTTCCCCTGTCCCTGTGTACCTGTGTCAGCATCCCTGTGTCCCTGTGTCACCCTGTTCCTGTGTCACCCTGTCCTGGTACCCCAGTCCCTGTGTCTCCCAGTCCCTCTGTACCTGTGTTACCCTGTCCCTCTATCCCTGTGTCCCCTTGTTCCTGTGTCCCCCTCTCTCTCTGTCACCTTGTCCCTGTGTCCCCCTGTCCCTCTATCCCCTGTTCCTGTGTCCCCCTGTCCCTCAGTCCCTGTATCCCCCTATCAGTGTGTCCCCCTGTCCCTGTGTCCCCTGTCCTTGGATGCCTGTGTCCCTGTGTCCCCTTGTCCCTTTGTCTCTTTGTCCCTGTGTCCCTGTGTCCCACTCTACTTGTGTCTCACTGTTCGTCTGTCTCCCTGTTTTGTCCGTGTGTCCTCCTGTGTCTGTGTCCCTGTGTCCCCTTGTCCCTGTGTCCTCCTGACCCTGGTCCCCCTGTGCCTGTATCCCACTTTTCCCCTGTCCCTTTGTCTCCTTGTCCCTTTGTTCCGATGTCCCTGTGTCCCCCTGTTGCCCTGTCCAACTGTACCTCATTCCCCCTGTCCCTCTGTCCCCCTTTCCCTGTGTCTCCAAGTCCCTGAGTCCCTGTGTCCCCAGGCCTTGTGACTCACTGTCCCTTGGTCCCCCTGTGCCGGTGTCCCCTTGACCCCTGTCCCTGTGTCCCCCTGTGCCAGCATCCCCCTGTCCCCCTGTCCTTGTGTCCCACTGTCCATGTGGCCCTAGGTCACTCTAAGGCCCTGTCCCTGTGTCCCCCTGTCCGTTATACCCCTGTCCCTGTGTCCTGTGTCCCACTGTCCTTGTGTACCCCTACCCTCTGTCCCCCTGTCTCTGTGTCCCCATGTCTCCATGTCCCTGTGTCTCCCTCTCCCTGTGCCCCCTCTCCCTGTGTACTCCTGGCTCAGTGTGTAGCTGTCCCATGTCCATGTGTCCCTCTGTACCCCTGTCCTGGTGGGCCTGTGTCCCTGTGTCTCTCTGTCCCTAGTCCCTGTTTCCCCCTGTCCATGTGACCCCTGTGTTCTGGTGTCCTTCTGTTCCCCAGTCCCTGTTTCCCTTTGTCCCTGTGTCCCTGTATCCTCTTTTCACTGTGTCATTGTGTCCCTCTTTCCCTGTGTCCCCCTGTCCCTGTGTCTCCCTGTCCCTGTGTCCCCTGTCCCCCTTTCCCTCTCTCCTCTTTTCCCTCTGTCCCCCGTCCCTGTGTCCCTCTGTCCATGTCCCCCTGACCTTGTGTCCCCCTGTCTCTGTTTCCCACTGTCCCTATGTTCCTGTGTGCCCCTGTCCCTGTGTCCACCTGTCCCTGTGTTGCCCTGTCCTTCAGTCCCTGTGTCTCCCTGTCCTTGTTTCCCTGTGTCCCCTTTCCCTATGTCCCCCTGTCATGTGTCCCCCTGTCTCTGTGTCCCCATCCCTGTGTTCCCATGTCCCTGTGTCCCTCTATCCCTGTGTCCCCATCCCTGTTTCCCCTGTTGCTGTGTCCCCCTTTCTGTTGTCCCCCTGTCCCTCTGTCCCCATCCCTGTGTCCCCTGTCCCTGTGTCCCCCTGTCCCTGTGGTCCCCTGTCCTTCCATCTCTGTGTACCCTGTCCCTGTTTCCCTGTGTCTCCCTGTCCCTGTGTTCCCCTGTTCCCATGTCCCCCTGTCTCTGTGTCCCCATGTCACCCTGATCCTGTTTCCCCCTGTCCCAGTGTCCCCTGTCCCTGTGTCCTCTAGTCCCCATGTACCCATGTCCCTGTGTTCCTTTGTCCCTCTGTCCCTGGTCCCCCTATCCCTGTCCCACTGTCCCCCTACCCTTGTGTCCCACTGTATCTGTGTCCCTGTGTCTCCCTGTCCCTGTGTCCCTGTGTCCCCCTGAGCTTGTGTCCCCCTGTCCCTGTGTCCCTTGTCCCTGTGTACTCCTGTCTCTGTGTCCTCCTGTCCTATATCCTTCTGTCCCAGTGTCCCTGTGTCCCACTTTGACCCTCTGTCCATCTGTCCCCCTGTCCCTGTGTCCCCCTCTCTCTGTGTCCCCATCCCTGTGTTTCCATGTCCCTGTGTCCCTCTGTCCCTGTGTCCCCATCCCTATTCCCCCTGTCACTGTGTCCCCCTTTCCATTGTCCCCCTGTCCCTCTGTCCCCATACCTGTGTCCCCTGTTCCCTCTGTTCCCCTGTCCTTCAATCCCCGTGTTCCCCTGTCCCTGTGTCCCCATGCCCTGTGTCACCCTGTACCTCTGTCTTCCTGTCCCTATGTACCCTGTCCCTCTGTCCCCATGTCCCTGTGTCCCCCTGTCTCTGTGTCCTTGTGTATTCCTGTCTCTGTGTTCCCCTGTCCCTGTGTCCTCCTTTCCCTGTGTCCCCCTGAACAGGTGTCTCCCTGTATCTGGGTCTCCTTGTCCCTGTGTAACCCTGTCCCCTGGTCCCTCTGTCCCTGTGTAACCCTGTCCCTGTGTCCCTCTGTACCTGTGTTCCCCTCTCCTTGTGTACTCATGTCTCTGTGAACCCCTATCCCAGTGCCCTCCTTTCACTTTGTCCCTGTGTGCCCCTGTCCCTGTGTCCCCCTCTCCATGTGTTCCCCATTCTCTGTGTCCCCATGTCCCCCTGTGCCTGTGTCTGTGTGCCCCCCTGTCCCTGTGTCCTCCTCTCCCTGATTCCCTTGTCCGATTGTCCCTCTGTCCCACTGTCCCACTGTCCCTTTCTTCCCCTAAACCTGTCCCCCTGTCCCTGTGTACTCTTGGCTCTGTACCGACCTCTCCCTGTGCCAATCTGTCCTCATGTCCCTTTCCCACTGCGCCTGTGTTCCTGTGACCCTACGCCTGGGTCCCCCCTGCCTGTGCCCTCCTGTCACCCTGACCCCTGTCCCTGTGTCCCACTGTCCTTGTGTCCTTTTGTCCCTGTGTCCCCCTCTCACTATGTCCCCATCTCTGTGTTCTCCTGTCCCTGTGTCGCCCTGTCCCTTTGTCCCACTGTCGCTGTGTTCCACTGTACCTGCATCCCCTGGATCTGTGTCCATGTGTCCTTCTGTCCCTGTGTCACCCTGTCCAAGGCCCCCTGTCCTTGTGTCACCTGTCCTGTGTCCCTCTGTACCTGTCTCTCTTTGTCCTCCTGTCCCTGTATCCCTGAGTCTGCCTGTCCCTGTGCCCCTGTGTCTCCCTGAGCTTGTGTCCCCCTGTCCCTGTGTCCCTTGTCCCCTGTCTCTCTGTACTCAGGCTCTGTAACCGCCTCTCCCTGTGTTGCTGTGTCCCTGTATGCCTTGTCCCCCTTTCCTAGTGCACCTGTGTTCCTGTGTCCCTACGCTTGTGTCCCTGGGGCCTCCTCTTGGTGTGTCCCTCATTCCCTGTGTCCCTGTGTCACCATGTCCCTGTGTCCTCATTTCCCTGTGTCCCCTGTGCCCTTGTCCCTGTGTCCCACTGTCCTCCTGTGCCTGTGTCCCCTGTCATTGTGTCCTCCTGTCCCTGTGTCCCTCTATCCCTGTGTCCCCTTGTTCACCTGTCCCTCTGTCCCTCTGTCATTCTGTCCCCCTGTCCCTGGGTCTCCTTGTCCCCTTGTTCCCCTGTCCCTGTGTCCTCCTTTCCCTGTGTCCTCCTTTCCCTGTGTCCCCTGTCCCCTTGTCCCTGTGTCCCACTGTCCCCTGTCCCTGTGTCCCCTATCATTGCGTCCTCCTGTCCATGTGTCCCCTCTTCCCATGTCCCCCTGTCTCTGTGTCCCTGTGACCCCAGTCCCTGTGGCCCCCTGTCCCTGTGGCCCCCTGACCCTGTGTCCCACTGTCCCTGTGTCTTCCTGTCCCTGTCCCTGAGTCCCCGTGTCCCACTGTCCCCTGTCCCTCTGTCCCCCTGTCCCTGTGTCCCTCTGTCTCTCTATACCCTGTTCCTATGCCCCCCTGCCTGTGTCCCCCTGTCTTTGTGTCTCCCTGTCCCTGTATCTCCGTTTTGTTGTCCCCTTTTCCCTGTGTTTTCTTATGTTTGTGTCCATTATTCCCCTGTCACCCTTTCACTGCATACCCTTGTCCCTGTGTCTCCTGTCCCTTTGTGTCTGTGTCCCAAGGCACCTGTGTACCGCTGTCCCCATGTCCACCTGTCCCTCTGTCCTCCTGTCCCTGTGTGTCTGTGTCCCCCTGTCCCTGTGTACACCTGTCCCTGTGTCCCTGTAACTCCCATCCTTGTGTCCCCCTGTCCCTCTGTCCTCCTCTCCCTGTGTGCCCCTGCCCCTGTGTCCTGTCCCTGTCCCTATGTCCCCCTGTCCCCCTATCCCTGTGTCCCTCTGTCTCTTTATCCCCCTGTCCCTATGCCCCTGTCCTTGTGTCCCCTGTCTCTGTGTCCTCCTGTGACTTTGTCCCCGTGTTCCTCTTTCCCCGTGTTGCCTTGTCCTTGTTTCTCCCTGTTCCTGTGTTTCCCTGTTTTGTTTTCCCCTTGTCCCTGTGTTTTCTTATGTTTGTGTCCCGGTATACCCCTGTCACCCTGTCACTGCATCCCCTTGTCTCTGTGTCCCCTGTTCCTGTGTGTTTGTGTCACAAGGCACCTGTGTACCGCTGTTCCCATGTCCTCCTGTCCCTCTGTCCTCCTGTCCCTGTGTCTCCCTGTCAGCGTGTACCTCTGTCCCTGTGTCCCCCTGTACCTGTGTTCTGGGTCCCCCTTTTCCTCTGTCCCTGTGTCCTCCTCTCCCTGTGTCCTCATGTCCCTGTGTCCCCATCCCTGTGTCCCCCTGTCCTTGTGTCCCTCTCTCCCTGTGTCCCCCTCTACCCCTGTCCCCATGTCTTTGTGTCCCCGTGTCCTTGTGACCCCTGTTCCTGTGTACCACTCTTCCCTGTCCCCCTGTCTGTGTGTCCCCTTTGTGTCTTTCTGTCCCTGTCCCTGTCCTTGTGTCCCCTCTCCCTGGATATTCCTGTCTCTGTGTCCCCCTGTCCCTTTGTCCTCGTGTTCCTGTGTCCCAAAGTCCCGGTACACCTATGTCCCTGGATCTCTCTGTCCCCTTGTCCCTGTGTCCCACTTTGTCCCTGTGTCCCTTTGTGCCCCTGTCCCTGTGTCCCCTTGTCCCTGTGTCCATATGTCCTCCTGTCCCTGTGTCCCCCGCTCCCCTGTTTCTGTGACCTCTGACTCTTTGTCCCTGGAGCCTCTGGGTCCCCCAGTGTCACGATGTCCCTGTGTACCCATGTTCCCCTGTCCCCCTGTTCCTGTGTCCCCATCACTGTGCCTCCTTGTCCATCTGTCCCCATGTCCTTTTGATCCTGTGACCCCCTGACCCTGTGTCCCTCTGTCCTTGTCCCCCTTTCCCTCTGTCCCTCTGCCCCTGTGTATGCCTGTCCCCATCTCCCCCTGTCACTGTTTCCCCTGTCCCTGTGTCCCTCTGTTCCTGTGTCCCCCTGTCCCTGTGTACCCATGTCTCCATGTCCCTTTGTCCTCCTGTCCCTATGTTCCGCTGTCCCTGTGTCCCAATGTCCCTGTCTGTGTGTCACCGTACCATGTCCCTGTGTCCCGTGTCCCTGTGACCCCCTCTCCCAGTTGATAAGTAATTGCAAGAACTGTTACTTCTGTCTGGTAGATAGTTCTGCGTGGTAGAGAAAAGAGCATATAAGTGGATTCATGGTAAGAACACAAACACATGCAACACTGCTTTGAACTAAGTACAGATAAATACGTACAAGTGTTAATGAAGATAGTTGATAAGAAATTACAAGAAGTGTTAGTTCTTTGTGGTAGAGAGAAGCGCATATAAGTGTATTCATGGTAAGAACACAAACACAGACAACACCATTCTTAACTAAATAAAGACAAACACGCACAAGTGTAAATGAACAAAGTTGATAAGTAATTACAAGAACTGTTACTTCTGCCTGGTAGATAGTTCTGCCTGGTAGAGAAAAGAGCATATAAGTGGATTCATGGTAAGAACAGAAACGAATGCAACACTGCTTTGAACTAAGTACAGATAAATACATACAAGTGATAATGAAGATAGTTGATAAGAAATTACAAGAAGTGTTAGTTCTGCGTGGTAGACAGAAGCGCATATAAGTGTATTCATGGTAAGAACACAAACGCAGACAACACCGTTCTTAACTAAATAAAGACAAACACTCACGAGTGTAAATGAACAAAGTTGATAAGTAATTACAAGAACTGTTACTTCTGCCTGGTAGATAGTTCTGCCTGGTAAAGAAAAGCGCATAAAAGTGGATTCATGGTAAGAACACAAACGCAGACAACACCATTCTTAACTAAATAAAGACAAACACACACAAGTGTAAATGTACAAAGTTGATAAGTAAATACAAGAACTGTTATTTCTGCCTGGTAGATAGTCCTGCATGGTAGAGAAAAGCGCATATAAATGGATTAATGGTAAGAACACAAACGCATGCAACACTGCTTTGAACTAAGTACAGATAAATACGTACAAGTGTTAATGAAGATAGTTGATAAGAAATTACAAGAAGTGTTAGTTCTTCGTGGTAGAGAGAAGCACATATAAGTGTATTCATGGTCAGAACACAAATGCATAAAACACCATTTTCAACTAAGTACAGACATATATGTACAATTATTAAAGAACAAAGTTGATAAGTAATTACAAGAACTGTTAGTTCTGCATGGTAGAGAAAAGCGCATATAAATGTATTCATATAAATGTATTCCTAGTAAGAACATAAACGCATACAAAAACGATTTGAACTATGTACACACATATACGTACAAATGTAAATTAACAAAGTTGATAAGTAATTACAAGAAGTATTAGTTCTGAATGGTAGAGAGAAGCACATATAAATGTATTCATGGTAAGAACACAAACGGATGCAACACTGTTTTGAAGTAAGTACAGAGAAATACGTACAAGTGTTAATGAACATAGTTGGTAAGAATTTACAAGAAGTGTATTTCTGTGAGGTAGAGAGAAGTGCATATAAGTGTATTCATGGTAAGAACACAAATGCAGACAACACCATTTTGAACTACGTACAAACAAATACAAGTGAAATTGAACAAATTTGAAAAGTAATTACAAGAAGTGTTAGTTCTGCGCGGTAGAGAGAAGCGCATATACGTTTATTCATGGTAACAACACAAACGCAGACAACGCCATTCTTAACTAAACAAAGACAAACACGTAAAAGTGTAAATGAACAAAGTTGATAAGTAATTACAGGAAGTCTTAGTTATGTGTTGTCGAGAAAAGCGCATATATGTGTATTCATGGTAAGAACACAAACGCAGACAACACCATTCTTAACTAAGCAAAGACAAACACATAAAAGTGTAAATTAACAAATTGATAAGTAATTACAAGAAGTGTTAGTTATGCGTGGTAGAGAAAAGCGCATATAAGTTGATTTATGGTAAGAACACAAACGCATGCAACACTGCTTTGAACTAAGTACAGAAAAATACCTACAAGTGTTAATGAAGATAGTTGATAAGAAATTACAAGAAGTGTTAGTTCTGTGTGGTAGACAGAGCGCATATAAGTGTATTCATGGTTAGAACACAAATGCATAAAACACCGTTTTCAACTAAGTACAGACATGTACGAACAATTATTAAAAACAAAGTTGATAAGTAATTACAAGAGCTGTTACTTCTGCATGGTAGAGAAAAGTGCATATACGTGTATTCCTAGTAAGAACACAAACGCATACAACAACATTTCGAACTATGTACACACATATAGGTACAAGTGTAAATTAACAAAGTTGATAAGTAATTACAAGAAGTGTTAGTTATGCGTGGTCGAAAAAGCGCATATATGTGTATTCATGGTAAGAACACAAACACAGACAACACCGTTCTTAACGAAATAAAGACAAACACGGAGGAGTGTAAATGAACAAAGTTGATAAGTAATTACAAGAACTGTTACTTCTGTCTGGTAGGTAGTTCTGCCTGGTAGAGAAAAGAGCATATAAGTGGATTCATGGTAAGAACACAAACGCACGCAACACTGCTTTGAACTAAGTACAGATAAATACATACAAGTGTTAATGAAGATAGTTGATAAGAAATTACAAGAAGTGCAAGTTCTGCATGGTAGAGAAAAGCGCATAGAAGTGTATTCCTAGTAAGAACACAAACATATACAACAACGTTTTGAACTATGTACAAACATATACATACAAGTGTAAATTAACAAAGTTGATAAGTAATTACAAGAAGTGTGAGTTCTGTGTGGTAGAGAGAAGCACATAAAAGTGTATTCATGGTAAGAACACAAACGGATGCAACACTGTTTTGAAGTAAGTACAGAGAAATACGTACAAGTGTTAATGAACATACTTGGTAAGAACTTACAAGAAGTGTTATTTCTGCGTGGTAGAGAAAAGCGCATATAAGTGTATTCATGGTAACAACAAAAACGCAGACAACACCGTTCTTAACTAAACAAAGACAAACAAATAAAAGTGTAAATGAACAAAGTTGATCAGTAATTACAAGAAGTGTTAGTTATGCGTGGTCGAAAAAGCACATATATGTGTATTCATGGTAAGAACACAAATGCAGACAACACCGTTCTTAACGAAATAAAGACAAACACGCACAAGTGTAAATGAACAAAGTTGATAAGTAATTACAAGAACTGTTACTTCTGCCTGGTAGATTGTTCTGCCTGGTAGAGAAAAGAGCATATAAATGAATTCATGGTAAGAACATAAACGCATGCAATACTGCTTTGAACTAAGTACAGATAAATACGTACAAGTGTTAATGAAGACAGTTGATAAGTAATTACAAGAACTGTTACTTCTGCCTGGTAGATTGTTCTACGTGATAGAGAGAAGCGCATATAAGTGTATTCATGGTAAGAACACAAACGCAGACAACACCGTTCTTACCTAAATAAAGACAAACACGCACCAAAGTTGATAAGTAATTACAAGAACTCTTACTTCTGAAGCCTGGTAGATAGTTCTGTGTGGTAGAGAAAAGAGCATATAAGTGAATTCATGGTAAGAACACAAACGCATGCAACACTGCCTTGAACTAAGTACAGATAAATACGTACAAGTGTTAATGAAGATAGTTGATAAGAAATTACAAGAAGTGTTAGTTCTGCGTGGTAGAGAGAAGCACATATAAGTGTATTCACGGTCAGAACATAAATGCATAAAACACCGTTTTCAACTAAGTACAGACATATATGTACAATTATTAAAGAACAAAGTTGATAAGTAATTGCAAGAAGTGTTATTTCTGAGAGGTAGAGAGAAGAGCATATAAGTGTATTCATGGTTAGAACACAAATGCATAAAACACCGTTTTCAACTAAGTACAGACATATATGTACAGTTATTAAAGAACAAAGTTGATAAGTAATTACAAGAACTGTTAGTTCTGCCTGGTAGAGAAAAGTGATATACATGTATTCCTAGTAAGAACACAAACGCATACAACAAGGATTTGAACTATGTACACACATATACGTACAAGTGTAAATTAACAAAGTTGATAAGTAATTTCCAGAAGTGTTAGTTCTGCGTGGTAGAGAGAAGTGCATATAAGTGTATTCATGCCAATACCATGCAGTTTTTATTACTATTGCTCTGTGGTACAGCTTGAGGTCGGGGATGGAGATACCTCCAGATGATGTGTTGTTGTAGAGGATTGTTTTGGAGATTCTGGGTTTTTTGTTTCTCCATATGATGTTGAGTATTTTCTTTCAAGGTCTGTGAAGAATTGTGAAGGTATTTTGATGGGGATTGCATTGAATCTGTAGATTGCTTTTGGCAATATGGTCATTTTCACTATGTTAATCCTACCAATCCATGAGCACAGTAGGTCTTTCCACCTTCTAAGATCTTCTTCAATTTCTTTCTTCAGAGATTTGAAATTTTTTTCATATAGGTCTTTCACTTGCTTGGTTAGAGTCACCCCAAGGTACTTTATGTTATTAGTGGCTATTGGGAATGGTGTTTTTTCCCTAATTTCCTTTTCGGCCCTTTTGTCTTTGGTGTACAGGAGGGCTTCTGATTTTTTTTAGTTGATTTTGTATCCAGCCACTTTACTGAAGGTGTTTATCAGTTGAAGGAGTTCTCTGGTTGAAATTTTGGGG
>JAQQSO010000273.1:0-23311 GCA_028658305.1 Pachyuromys duprasi | reverse complement strand
GTGAAAGACCTATATGAAAAAAATTTCAAATCTCTGAAGAAAGAAATTGAAGAAGATCTTAGAAGGTGGAAAGACCTACTGTGCTCATGGATTGGTAGGATTAACATAGTGAAAATGACCATATTGCCAAAAGCAATCTACAGATTCAATGCAATCCCCATCAAAATACCTTCACAATTCTTCACAGACCTTGAAAGAAAATACTCAACATCATATGGAGAAACAAAAAACCCAGAATCTCCAAAACAATCCTCTACAACAACACATCATCTGGAGGTATCTCCATCCCCGACCTCAAGCTGTACCACAGAGCAATAGTAATAAAAACTGCATGGTATTGGCATGAATACACTTATATGCACTTCTCTCTACCACGCAGAACTAACACTTCTGGAAATTACTTATCAACTTTGTTAATTTACACTTGTACGTATATGTGTGTACATAGTTCAAATCCTTGTTGTATGCGTTTGTGTTCTTACTAGGAATACATGTATATCACTTTTCTCTACCAGGCAGAACTAACAGTTCTTGTAATTACTTATCAACTTTGTTCTTTAATAACTGTACATATATGTCTGTACTTAGTTGAAAACGGTGTTTTATGCATTTGTGTTCTAACCATGAATACACTTATATGCTCTTCTCTCTACCTCTCAGAAATAACACTTCTTGCAATTACTTATCAACTTTGTTCTTTAATAATTGTACATATATGTCTGTACTTAGTTGAAAACGGTGTTTTATGCATTTATGTTCTGACCGTGAATACACTTATATGTGCTTCTCTCTACCACGCAGAACTAACACTTCTTGTAATTTCTTATCAACTATCTTCATTAACACTTGTACGTATTTATCTGTACTTAGTTCAAGGCAGTGTTGCATGCGTTTGTGTTCTTACCATGAATTCACTTATATGCTCTTTTCTCTACCACACAGAACTATCTACCAGGCTTCAGAAGTAAGAGTTCTTGTAATTACTTATCAACTTTGGTGCGTGTTTGTCTTTATTTAGGTAAGAACGGTGTTGTCTGCGTTTGTGTTCTTACCATGAATACACTTATATGCGCTTCTCTCTATCACGTAGAACAATCTACCAGGCAGAAGTAACAGTTCTTGTAATTACTTATCAACTGTCTTCATTAACACTTGTACGTATTTATCTGTACTTAGTTCAAAGCAGTATTGCATGCGTTTATGTTCTTACCATGAATTCATTTATATGCTCTTTTCTCTACCAGGCAGAACAATCTACCAGGCAGAAGTAACAGTTCTTGTAATTACTTATCAACTTTGTTCATTTACACTTGTGCGTGTTTGTCTTTATTTCGTTAAGAACGGTGTTGTCTGCATTTGTGTTCTTACCATGAATACACATATATGTGCTTTTTCGACCACGCATAACTAACACTTCTTGTAATTACTGATCAACTTTGTTCATTTACACTTTTATTTGTTTGTCTTTGTTTAGTTAAGAACGGTGTTGTCTGCGTTTTTGTTGTTACCATGAATACACTTATATGCGCTTTTCTCTACCACGCAGAAATAACACTTCTTGTAAGTTCTTACCAAGTATGTTCATTAACACTTGTACGTATTTCTCTGTACTTACTTCAAAACAGTGTTGCATCCGTTTGTGTTCTTACCATGAATACACTTTTATGTGCTTCTCTCTACCACACAGAACTCACACTTCTTGTAATTACTTATCAACTTTGTTAATTTACACTTGTATGTATATGTTTGTACATAGTTCAAAACGTTGTTGTATATGTTTGTGTTCTTACTAGGAATACACTTCTATGCGCTTTTCTCTACCATGCAGAACTTGCACTTCTTGTAATTTCTTATCAACTATCTTCATTAACACTTGTATGTATTTATCTGTACTTAGTTCAAAGCAGTGTTGCGTGCGTTTGTGTTCTTACCATGAATCCACTTATATGCTCTTTTCTCTACCAGGCAGAACTACCTACCAGACAGAAGTAACAGTTCTTGTAATTACTTATCAACTTTGTTCATTTACACTCCTCCGTGTTTGTCTTTATTTCGTTAAGAACGGTGTTGTCTGTGTTTGTGTTCTTACCATGAATACACATATATGCGCTTTTTCGACCACGCATAACTAACACTTCTTGTAATTACTTATCAACTTTGTTAATTTACACTTGTACCTATATGTGTGTACATAGTTCGAAATGTTGTTGTATGCGTTTGTGTTCTTACTAGGAATACACGTATATGCACTTTTCTCTACCATGCAGAAGTAACAGCTCTTGTAATTACTTATCAACTTTGTTTTTAATAATTGTTCGTACATGTCTGTACTTAGTTGAAAACGGTGTTTTATGCATTTGTGTTCTAACCATGAATACACTTATATGCGCTCTGTCTACCACACAGAACTAACACTTCTTGTAATTTCTTATCAACTATCTTCATTAACACTTGTAGGTATTTTTCTGTACTTAGTTCAAAGCAGTGTTGCATGCGTTTGTGTTCTTACCATAAATCAACTTATATGCGCTTTTCTCTACCACGCATAACTAACACTTCTTGTAATTACTTATCAATTTGTTAATTTACACTTTTATGTGTTTGTCTTTGCTTAGTTAAGAATGGTGTTGTCTGCGTTTGTGTTCTTACCATGAATACACATATATGCGCTTTTCTCGACAACACATAACTAAGACTTCCTGTAATTACTTATCAACTTTGTTCATTTACACTTTTACGTGTTTGTCTTTGTTTAGTTAAGAATGGCGTTGTCTGCGTTTGTGTTGTTACCATGAATAAACGTATATGCGCTTCTCTCTACCGCGCAGAACTAACACTTCTTGTAATTACTTTTCAAATTTGTTCAATTTCACTTGTATTTGTTTGTACGTAGTTCAAAATGGTGTTGTCTGCATTTGTGTTCTTACCATGAATACACTTATATGCACTTCTCTCTACCTCACAGAAATACACTTCTTGTAAATTCTTACCAACTATGTTCATTAACACTTGTACGTATTTCTCTGTACTTACTTCAAAACAGTGTTGCATCCGTTTGTGTTCTTACCATGAATACATTTATATGTGCTTCTCTCTACCATTCAGAACTAATACTTCTTGTAATTACTTATCAACTTTGTTAATTTACATTTGTACGTATATGTGTGTACATAGTTCAAATCGTTTTTGTATGCGTTTATGTTCTTACTAGGAATACATTTATATGAATACATTTATATGCGCTTTTCTCTACCATGCAGAACTAACAGTTCTTGTAATTACTTATCAACTTTGTTCTTTAATAATTGTACATATATGTCTGTACTTAGTTGAAAATGGTGTTTTATGCATTTGTGTTCTGACCATGAATACACTTATATGTGCTTCTCTCTACCACGAAGAACTAACACTTCTTGTAATTTCTTATCAACTATCTTCATTAACACTTGTACGTATTTATCTGTACTTAGTTCAAAGCAGTGTTGCATGCGTTTGTGTTCTTACCATTAATCCATTTATATGCGCTTTTCTCTACCATGCAGGACTATCTACCAGGCAGAAATAACAGTTCTTGTATTTACTTATCAACTTTGTACATTTACACTTGTGTGTGTTTGTCTTTATTTAGTTAAGAATGGTGTTGTCTGCGTTTGTGTTCTTACCATGAATCCACTTTTATGCGCTTTTCTTTACCAGGCAGAACTATCTACCAGGCAGAAGTAACAGTTCTTGTAATTACTTATCAACTTTGTTCATTTACACTCGTGAGTGTTTGTCTTTATTTAGTTAAGAACGGTGTTGTCTGCGTTTGTGTTCTTACCATGAATACACTTATATGCGCTTCTGTCTACCACGCAGAACTAACACTTCTTGTAATTTCTTATCAACTATCTTCATTATCACTTGTATGTATTTATCTGTACTTAGTTCAAAGCAGTGTTGCATTCGTTTCTGTTCTTACCATGAATCCACTTATATGCTCTTTTCTCTACCAGGCAGAACTATCTACCAGGCAGAAGTAACAGTTCTTGTAATTACTTATCAACTTTGTTCATTTACACTTGTGCGTGTTTGTCTTTATTTAGTTAAGAATGGTGTTGTCTGTGTTTGTGTTCTTACCATGAATACACTTATATGCGCTTCTCTCTACCACAAAGAACTAACACTTCTTGTAATTTCTTATCAACTATCTTCATTAACACTTGTACGTATTTATCTGTACTTAGTTCAAAGCAGTGTTGCATGTGTTTGTGTTCTTACCATGAATCCACTTATATGCTCTTTTCTCTACCACGCAGAACTATCTACCAGACAGAAGTAACAGTTCTTGCAATTACTTATCAACTGGGAGAGGGGGTCACAGGGACACGGGACACAGGGACATGGTACGGTGACACACAGACAGGGACATTGGGACACAGGGACAGCGGAACATAGGGACAGGAGGACAAAGGGACATGGAGACATGGGTACACAGGGACAGGGGGACACAGGAACAGAGGGACACAGGGACAGGGGAAACAGTGACAGGGGGAGATGGGGACAGGCATACACAGGGGCAGAGGGACAGAGGGAAAGGGGGACAAGGACAGAGGGACACAGGGTCAGGGGGTCACAGGATCAAAAGGACATGGGGACAGATGGACAAGGAGGCACAGTGATGGGGACACAGGAACAGGGGGACAGGGGAACATGGGTACACAGGGACATCGTGACACTGGGGGACCCAGAGGCTCCAGGGACAAAGAGTCAGAGGTCACAGAAACAGGGGAGCGGGGGACACAGGGACAGGAGGACATATGGACACAGGGACAAGGGGACACAGGGACAGGGGCACAAAGGGACACAGGGACAAAGTGGGACACAGGGACAAGGGGACAGAGAGATCCAGGGACATAGGTGTACCGGGACTTTGGGACACAGGAACACGAGGACAAAGGGACAGGGGGACACAGAGACAGGAATATCCAGGGAGAGGGGACACAAGGACAGGGACAGGGACAGAAAGACACAAAGGGGACACACAGACAGGGGGACAGGGAAGAGTGGTACACAGGAACAGGGGTCACAAGGACACGGGGACACAAAGACATGGGGACAGGGGTAGAGGGGGACACAGGGAGAGAGGGACACAAGGACAGGGGGACACAGGGATGGGGACACAGGGACATGAGGACACAGGGAGAGGAGGACACAGGGACAGAGGAAAAGGGGGACCCAGAACACAGGTACAGGGGGACACAGGGACAGAGGTACACGCTGACAGGGAGACACAGGGACAGGAGGACAGAGGGACAGGAGGACATGGGAACAGCGGTACACAGGTGCCTTGTGACACAAACACACAGGAACAGGGGACACAGAGACAAGGGGATGCAGTGACAGGGTGACAGGGGTATACCGGGACACAAACATAAGAAAACACAGGGACAAGGGGAAAACAAAACAGGGAAACACAGGAACAGGGAGAAACAAGGACAAGGCAACACGGGGAAAGAGGAACACGGGGACAAAGTCACAGGAGGACACAGAGACAGGGGACACAAGGACAGGGGCATAGGGACAGGGGGATAAAGAGACAGAGGGACACAGGGATAGGGGGACAGGGGGACATAGGGACAGGGACAGGACACAGGGGCAGGGGCACACAGGGAGAGGAGGACAGAGGGACAGGGGGACACAAGGATGGGAGTTACAGGGACACAGGGACAGGTGTACACAGGGACAGGGGGACACAGACACACAGGGACAGGAGGACAGAGGGACAGGTGGACATGGGGACAGCGGTACACAGGTGCCTTGGGACACAGACACAAAGGGACAGGAGACACAGGGACAAGGGTATGCAGTGAAAGGGTGACAGGGGAATAATGGACACAAACATAAGAAAACACAGGGAAAAGGGGACAACAAAACGGAGATACAGGGACAGGGAGACACAAAGACAGGGGGACACAGGCAGGGGGGCATAGGAACAGGGTATAGAGAGACAGAGGGACACAGGGACAGGGGGACAGAGGGACAGGGGACAGTGGGACACGGGGACTCAGGGACAGGGACAGGAAGACACAGGGACAGTGGGACACAGGGTCAGGGGGCCACAGGGACAGGGGGCCACAGGGACTGGGGTCACAGGGACACAGAGACAGGGGGACATGGGAAGAGGGGACACATGGACAGGAGGACGCAATGATAGGGGACACAGGGACAGGGGACAGTGGGACACAGGGACAAGGGGACAGGGGACACAGGGAAAGGAGGACACAGGGAAAGGAGGACACAGGGACAGGGGAACAAGGGGACAAGGAGACCCAGGGACAGGGGGACAGAATGACAGAGGGACAGAGGGACAGGTGAACAAGGGGACACAGGGATAGAGGGACACAGGGACAGGAGGACACAATGACAGGGGACACAGGCACAGGAGGACAGTGGGACACAGGGACAAGGGCACAGGGGACACAGGGAAATGAGGACACAGGGACATGGTGACACAGGGACACAGGGAATGAGGGACACACCAAGAGGAGGCCCCAGGGACACAAGCGTAGGGACACAGGAACACAGGTGCACTAGGAAAGGGGGACAAGGCATACAGGGACACAGCAACACAGGGAGAGGCGGTTACAGAGCCTGAGTACAGAGAGACAGGGGACAAGGGACACAGGGACAGGGGGACACAAGCTCAGGGAGACACAGGGGCACAGGGACAGGCAGACTCAGGGATACAGGGACAGGAGGACAAAGAGAGACAGGTACAGAGGGACACAGGACAGGTGACACAAGGACAGGGGGCCTTGGACAGGGTGACACAGGGACAGAAGGACACATGGACACAGATCCAGGGGATGCAGGTACAGTGGAACACAGCGACAGTGGGACAAAGGGACAGGGCGACACAGGGACAGGAGAACACAGAGATGGGGACATAGTGAGAGGGGGACACAGGGACAAAAGGACACAAGGACAGTGGGACACAGGGACAGGGGTCAGGGTGACAGGAGGGCACAGGCAGGGGGGACCCAGGCGTAGGGTCACAGGAACACAGGCGCAGTGGGAAAGGGACATGAGGACAGATTGGCACAGGGAGAGGTCGGTACAGAGCCAAGAGTACACAGGGACAGGGGGACAGGTTTAGGGGAAGAAAGGGACAGTGGGACAGTGGGACAGAGGGACAATCGGACAAGGGAATCAGGGAGAGGAGGACACAGGGACAGGGGGGCACACAGACACAGGCACAGGGGGACATGGGGACACAGAGAATGGGGAACACATGGAGAGGGGGACACAGGGACAGGGGCACACAGGGACAAAGTGAAAGGAGGGCACTGGGATAGGGGTTCACAGAGACATGAGTACACAAGGAGAGGGGAACACAGGTACAGAGGGACACAGGGACAGGGTTACACAGGGACAGAGGGACCAGGGGACAGGGTTACACAGGGACAAGGAGACCCAGATACAGGGAGACACCTGTTCAGGGGGACACAGGGAAAGGAGGACACAGGGACAGGGGAACACAGAGACAGGAATACACAAGGACACAGAGACAGGGGGACACAGGGACATGGGGACAGAGGGACAGGGTACATAGGGACAGGAAGACAGAGGTACAGGGTGACACAGGGCATGGGGACACAGGGACAGGGGAACACGGGGATTGAAGGACAGGGGAACAGAGGGAACAGGGGACACAGGTATGGGGACAGAGGGACAGGGGGACAATGGAAAGGGGGACACAGTGACAGGGGGAATAGGGATGGGGACACAGGGACAGAGGGACACAGGGACATGGAAACACAGGGATGGGGACACAGAGAGAGGGGGACACAGGGACAGGGGGACAGATGGACAGAGGGTCAAAGTGGGACACAGGGACACTGGGACAGAAGGATATAGGACAGGAGGACACAGAGACAGGAGTACACAGGGACAAGGGACACAGGGACAGGGGGACACAAGCTCAGGGGGACACAGGGACACAGGGACAGGGAGACACAGGGACACAGATACAGTGGGACACAAGGGTAGGGGGACAGTGGGACAGGGATAGGGGGACCAGGGACAGAGGGACAAAGGAACACAGGGACATGGGTACATGGGGACTAGAGGACACAGGGACAGGGGACACTGGGACAGGGGGAAACAGGATCAGGGTGACATGGGGACACAGAGACAGGGGGACATGGGAACAGGGGAACACAGGGACAGGGAGACACAGGGAAACAGGGACAGGGTACACAGAGATGGAAGGACAGGGGACCACAGGGACAGGGGGACACAGGGACAGGGGACACAGGGATGGGGACAGAGGGACAGGGGGACAACAGAAAGGGGGACACAGCAACAGGGGAAACAGGGATGGGGACACAGGGATAGAGGGACACAGGGACATGGGAACACAGGGATGGGGACACAGAGACAGGGGGACACATGACAGGGGGACATAGGGAAAGGGGACACAGGGAAACAAGGACAGGGAGACACAGGGACTGAAGGACAGGGCAACACAGGGACAGGTGGACACAGGGACAGGGGCACACAGGAACATAGGGACAGTGGGAAACAGAGACAGGGGGACACAAGGTCAGGGGGACATGGACAGAGGGACACAGGGACGGGGGACAGAGGGAAAAGAGGAGAGAGGGAAAGGGGGACAGGGGACACAGGGACAGGGAGACACAGGGACAGGGGGACACAGGGAAAGAGGGACACAATGACACAGTGAAAAGAGGATACAGGGACACAGGGACAAAGGGAAACAGGGACTGGGGAACAGAAGGACACCAGAACACAGGGGTCACATGGACAGGGGGAAACAGGGACTAGGGACAGAGAGACACAGGGACACAGGCCCACCAGGACAGGGGTACAGAGGGACACATGGACATGGGACAGCTACACACTGAGCCAGGAGTACACAGGGAGAGGGGGCACAGGGAGAGGGAGACACAGGGACATGGAGACATGGGGACACAGAGACAGGGGGACAGAGGGTAGGGGTACACAAGGACAGTGGGACACAGGACACAGGGACAGGGGTATAACGGACAGGGGGACACAGGGACAGGGCCTTAGAGTGACCTAGGGCCACATGGACAGTGGGACACAAGGACAGGGGGACAGGGGGATGCTGGCACAGGGGGACACAGGGACAGGGGTCAAGGGGACACCGGCACAGGGGGACCAAGGGACAGTGAGTCACAAGGCCTGGGGACACAGGGACTCAGGGACTTGGAGACACAGGGAAAGGGGGACAGAGGGACAGGGGGAATGAGGTACAGTTGGACAGGGCAACAGGGGGACACAGGGACATCGGAACAAAGGGACAAGGAGACAAAGGGACAGGGGAAAAGTGGGATACAGGCACAGGGGGACCAGGGTCAGGAGGACACAGGGACAAGGGGACACAGGGACACAGACACAGGAGGACACACGGACAAAACAGGGAGACAGACGAACAGTGAGACACAAGTAGAGTGGGACACAGGGACACAGGGACAAAGAGACAAAGGGACAAGGGGACACAGGGACACAGGCATCCAAGGACAGGGGACACAGGGACAGGGGGACACACTGATAGGGGGATACAGGGACTGAGGGACAGGGGGACACAGGAACAGGGGATAGAGGGACAGGGGGACACAGGGACAAGGTGACAGAGAGAGAGGGGGACACAGGAACAAGGGGACACAGGGATAGAGGGACAGGGTAACACAGGTACAGAGGGACTGGGAGACACAGGGACTGGGGTACCAGGACAGGGTGACACAGGAACAGGGTGACACAGGGACACAGGGATGCTGACACAGGTACACAGGGACAGGGGAACACAGGGACAGGAGTGCATGGGGACAGGGTGACACAGGGACAGGAGGACAGAGGGACTGGGGGAGAGGGGGACACATGTACAGGGACAGGGGGACAAAACACGGGGACAGAGGGACATGAGGAAACAGGGACACATGATTAGGAGGACACAAGGACAGAAGGAAAAAGGGACAGGGAACATAGGGACAGAGGGACACAAGGATAGGGGTACACAGGGACAGGGGTCACAAGGAGAGGGAGACACAGGGAGAGGGGACACAGAGAGAGGGGGACAGAGGGACAGAAGGACAGGGGGACATGGTAACATAGGGACAGGGGACACAGACACTGGGACATGGTGACAGGAGGACACAGGGACAGGGTGGCATAGGGACAGGGGGACATGGCGACACAGGGACAGAGGGACACAGGGAAAAGGGGACAAAGGGACAGAAAGAAACATCGACAGGGAGACACAGAAGGGGGCACAAGGACAGGAAGACACAGGGCCACAGGGAAAGGGGGACACAGAGACATGTGGACAGGGACCGGGGGACACAGGGACATGGTAACACAGGTACAGAGGGACATGGACACAAGGACAGGGTGACACAGGGACATGGGGACACAGGGACAGGAGACATACATACAGGGGAACCCAGGGACAGGGGGATACAGGGATAGGAGGACACAGGGATGGGGAACACATGGACAGGGGGACACAGGGACGGGGGACACAAGGAGAGGGGGACAGAGGGACAGGGAGTCACAGGGACAGAGGGACACAGGGAGAGGGGGACAGAGGGACAGAGGGACAGGGGACAGGGGAACACAGGGACAGGGCAACACAGAGACATGTGGACAGGGACAGGGGGTCACAGGGACAAGGGGACACAGGGACATGGGGACAGGGGGACACAGGGACACAAGGACACGGGGACCGTGGGGCACAGGCACATGGGGACACCGGGACAGGGAGACACAGGGACACAGGGACAGGGGTACACAGGGACATTGGGACACAGAGACAGGGGGACAGAGGGACAGAGGGACAGGGAGACAGCAGAACCCTTGTACAAGAGGGCACAGGGACAAAGGGACAGGGGAACACAGGGACACAGGGACAGGGCAACACAGGGACAGGAGGATACAGGGACAGGGGTCAAAGGGTCAGGGACGGGGACACAGGCACAGGGGTTCACAGGGACAGGGGGACACCGGGACAGGGTGGCACAGTGTCGGGGACACAGGGACAGAGGGACCAGGGACTAAGGGACAGGGCGACTGGAGGAATGACGACAGTGGGATACAGGGATAGGGGGACATGGGGACAGGGTGATACAGGGACAGAAGTACACAGGGAAAGTGCATACAGGCACATGGGGAGACAGGGACAGGGGGACACAGGTACAGGTGGACAGGGGTACAGGGGAACAAAGGGACAGGGGGACACAGGGAGAGGGTGTCACAGGGTCATGGGGACACGGGGACACAGGGACAGAGGGAGAGGGGAATAAAGGGACAGCGGGACACAGGGACACAAATACAGGGACAGAGGGCCAAGGTGAAACATGGACAGTGGGACAGAGGGACAGAGACAGGGACAGAGGGCCAAGGTGAAACATGGACAGTGGGACGGAGGGACAGAGAGACAGGGACAGAGGGACAAGGTGACACAGGGACAGGGGGACACAGAGACACAGTGACAAGGGGACAGGACACATGGAAACAGGCACACAGAGATAGGGGTACACAGGGACAAGGGGACACAGGGACACAGGAATGAGGACACAGAAACACAGGGACAGGGGGACACAATGAGAGGGAGACACAGGGACAGGGGAACAGAGGGACAGTGGGACATGGGGAAAGGGTGACACAGGGACAGGGGGACACGGGGACAGGGTGACACAAGAACAGGAGGACAGAGTGACTGGAGAAGAGGGGGACACATGTACAGGGATAGGGGGACAGGATCAGGGGGACACAGGTACATGGAAACAAAGGGACAAGTAGGCAGAGACAGGGGGATAGAAGAGGGGGACGGAGCAACATGAGGCCAGTGAAAGGAGGACACAAAGACACAGGGACACATGATCAGGGAGTCACAAGGATAGAATGAAAAAGGGACAGGGGTACACAGGGACAGAAGAGACATAGGAACAGCGTGACACAGGACAAGGGGACACAGGGACAGGGACACAGGGACAGAGTGACAGAGGGACATAGGGACAGGGGGATACAGGGACACAGGGACAGGGGGATACAGGGAAAAGGGGACTTGGGGACAAAGGGTCATGAGGACACAGGGACAGTGGTAAGGGGACATAGGGACACAGGGACACAGGCAAACTGGGACAGGGGTATGCAGACACAGGGATAAGGGACAGAGGACCAGGGGACAGGGGGACAAAAGGACAGGGGAACTGTTGACAGGGACACAGGGACAGGTGGACACAGGGTCACAGGGGCAATGGGACACAGCATCAGGGGAACATGGTGACAAAGGGACAGAAGACACAGGACAGCGGGGCACAGGGACAGGGGCACACAGGGACAAAGTGAAAGGAGGAACCTGGACAGGGGGACACAGGGACATCAGGACACAAGTACAGGGGAACCCAGGTACAGAGGGACAAAGGAACAGGGTACACAGGGACAGAGGGACCGGGGACAATGTTACACAGGAACAAGGAGACCCAGGGTCAGGGGACACAGGGACAGGGGGACAGATTTACAGAGGGACACAGGGACAGTGGGACACAGAGAAAGGGGGACACAAAGACAGGGGGACACCAGGAGAGGGGGAAATAGGTACAGGGGACACAGTTACAGGGGGATACAGGGAAGAGGGGACAGAGGGACACAGGGACAGTGGGACACAAAGACAGGGGGACACCGGGACAAGGGGAAGTAGGTACAGGGGGACACAGGTACAAGGAGACACATGGACAGGGGGACAGAGGGAAAGGGGCACAGGGACAGTGAGACACAGGAACAGGAGACACAGGGACAGGGGGATACAGGGATACAGGGAAAAGGCGACACAGGGACTGGGGAACAGAGGGACACCAGGGACACAGGGAAATGGGGACACAGGGACTGGGGGACAGAGGAACAGGGGTACACAGGGACAGTGGGACAGGAGGGCATAGAATAGGAAGGAGAGAAGAAATGAAGGAGGGAGGGAAGGAAGGAGAGAGGGAGGAAAGGAAGGAACAAGGGAGGGAGGAGGGGAAGGAGGAGGAGAAGAAGGAGGAAGAGGAGAAGGAGGAAGAGGAGAAGGAGGAGATAGGGTATGAGGGTCCCGGAGGTCAGGGTGACCATGAGAAGAGCCCCTCACCCCACCCCACACCCCCAAACCCACCCCAAATGTGGACACTCTGGAAGGGGACAGATGAACAGTACTAATCACCCCGGATCAACTGGTCAACTTCGCCCTCCCAGGGAGAAATGGTCGACCCTCTCTATACAGGGAGAACTGGTTGACCCCCCTCTCTACAGGGAGAACTGGTCAACCTTGTCTACACAAGGAGAGCTGGTCGACCTCATCTACACTGGGAGAACTGGTCTACTTTTACACAGGGAGAATTGGTTGACCTCCTCCTCCTTTTCCTCCTCCTCCTCTGTCTTCTTCCTCCATCTTCCTCCCTTTCCCCTCCTCCTAATCAATCTTGTTTGATGTTAGTTGAGGCTGGGTCTCTCCATGTGGCCTTGGCCATCCAGGATTTGCTCCCTAGACCAGGCTGGCCTCGAATTCACGGCCACTCCCCTGCCTCCTTTTCCCCGAGCACTGGGGTCACTGAAAACACAGGGTCTTGGCATGAAGCCCAAACTGGCCTCAACATGGCAATCCACCTGCCTCAGCCGCCTGCATGCTGGGACTTGTTCAGACTCTTTGTTCCCCTTTTAGGATGCTGCTGTCTGAATTCTGAAAATATTTCCTGAATCCAGGAGGGACCCGTGCCTCAGTTTACAGCTGGCTCCCAGAGTGCCAGACCGTGTGGCTCTCAACACAGCAGAGATAGAAATATAAGAGTAATCGAGTAACATGGTGACACATGAGCACATCACACACAGGTGGAGACAGACACACACACACAGACACACACAGACCCCCCCCCCCACAGACACACACAGAGAGACACACACATACACGCAGAGACCAGATACACATATAGACACACACACAGACACACACACACAGACACACACACAGACACATTCATACACACACACAAACACACAAGACACACACACAGACACACACAGACACACACAGACACACACAGACACACAGAGAAGACACACACACAGACACATACACAGACACACATAAGACACAAACAGACCAGATACACACAGAGACACACAGAGACACACACAGACACAGATACACAGACACACACCCAGACACACAGACAGACACACATGTACATGAACAGAAGTAAAAACAACAAAATTCACAGACTAGAACATCATTCTCTCCGCCTCTGACACTGGGGGAGGCGGAGGCAGGGGGATGGCTGTGAGATTCGAGTCCAGCCTGGGCTACAGGGCGAGTCCGGGACAGCTGGGGCCACGCAGAGAGACCGTGTCTCAATACATATATGTGTAGGTCATATATTGAAATATATTCATATTTATATAAATAAATAACATATTTAAGGATATTTATATTTATACAAGTAAATAATATGAACGATATATTTGAAGATATTTATATAAATGAAAAATATAAACAACATATTTAAACATATTTATTTTTACACACATAAATAGCATAAATAAATAATATATTTTAAGATATTTATGTTTATATAAATAAATAACATTAATAATGTATTTAAACGTATTTATATAAAAAATAATATAAAAATATATTTAAAGATATTTATATAAATCAAAAATATAAAAATATATTTAAAGATATTTTCATTTATATAAATAAATAATACAAATGATATATTTAAGATATTTATATAAATAAAAAATATAAATATTTAAACATATTTATTTTGACACAAGTAAATAGTGTAAATAATACATTTTAGGATATTTATGTTCGTATAGATAAAGAATACAAACGATATATTTACACGTATGAACACGTGTAAATAAAATTCATATAAATAAATAATTTGAAGACGCTGGATTGAATCAATGAATGATGTTTAAATCTGTATGTGCAGCTGTCATCCAGGGTGTGGCTGGGGTGCCCAGGAACTCTGACCCTGTCGTGTCCCCCCAAAACCCGCTGTCTGCTCAGAGGTCCCTGAGGAGGCATGGATGGATCCCGGGGTCAGCAGAGGACAGCGGAGGACCAGGGAGCTGGCGGGGAGGACCAGATTGGAGAGTCCTCAGCAGGGTCTATCTGTCTGTCTATCTGTCACCTGTAAATCATCTATCTGTCAATCATCTATCATCTACGTATCATCTGTCTATCTATCATCTATCTATCTACCATCTACCCAAGATCTATCTATCTATCTATATATCTATCTATCAATCATCTACCTATCATCTATCTATGATCTATCTATCACATATCTATCAAACTATCATCTATCTATCTACCAATCAACCTATAATCTATCATTTATCTCTCTATCATCTATCCAGTTATCATCTATGTATCATCAATCTATCATCTATTTTTCTATCATCTATCTATCATCTATCTATCATCTATCTATCATCTATCATCTATCTATCATATATCTATGTATCATCTATCATGTATCTATCCATAATCTATCATCTATCTATCATTTATCCTTTATCATCTATCTATCCATTTATCAATCATCTATCTATCATCTATCATTTATCTATTATCTATCTATCTATCTGCCTATCATCGATCTATCATCTACCTTCTCCTTCAACTCCTCCTTCTCCTCATCCAGAGGGACAGAGGGACAGGGACAGGGGGACTCAGGGACACAGGGGCACAGGACAGGGGACACAGGGACAGAGGGACAGGGACAAAGGGACACAGGGACATGGGGACAAATGGACAAGGGGACACAATGACAGGGGGACAAAGGGACAGGGGCAAAGGGTTAGGGGGACACAGGGACAAAGGGACAGGGGAATAGGGGAATGGGGGAGAGCTAGAGACAGGGATAGGTGGACACAGGGTCGGGGGACTAAGGGACACAGAGACAAGACAGGGGACACAGGGACACAGGTGCCCAGGGACAAGGGACACAGGGAGAGCAGGACAAAGGGACAAGGGGACACAGAGACAGGGGGACACAGAGACACAGGGACAGCTAGACAAAGAGACACAGGACAGGGGGACACAGGGCCACAGGGAAAGTTTGGAACAGGATCAGTGGGACACAGGGACAGCAGGATATAGGGACAGAGGACACAGGGACACATAGACAGAAGGAGACAGGGACAAGGGAAAACAGGGACAGCTGGACACAGGGACAGGAGACACAGGGATATGGGAACACAGGTAGAGGGGGACATACGGACAGGAAACACAGGGACAGGGGGACACAGGCACACAATGACACCGTGATAGGGGGACAGAGGGACAGCTGGACACAGGTCAAGGGAACACAGGGACAGGGCAACACAGCGACAGGCACACAGGGACTGGGGCAGGGGGACACAGGAACAGGGGTTCACAGATACAGGGGGACACAGGGACACAGGAACAGGTACAGGGGGACACAGGAACAAAGGGACAGGTACAGGGGCACAGGAACAAAGGGACAGGGACAGGAGGACACAGGAACGAAGGGACAGGGACAGGGGACACAGGAACAAAGGGACAGGGACAGTGGGACACAGTGACACAAGGACACAGGGACAGGGAGACACATGGGCAGGGGGACAGGGGTACACATTGACACAGGGACAGTTGTACACAGGTACAGGGGGACACAGGGAAACAAGGAGTGTGGGACACTGGGACAGGGGGACAGAAGTTCAGTGGGACATAAGGACACAGGGACAGGGGGACACAGGTACACAGGGTCGGGGATAGGGAGATACAGAGACAGGAGGACAGGTGGACACAGGGAATCAGGGACAGGGGGAGTCATGGATAGGGGGACACAGGTATAGGGGGACACAAGGACAAAGGGACAGGCAGAGGCAGACACAGTGACACAGGGACAGGGGCACACAGGGACAGGTGGACACAGGGACAAAGGGACAGGGAGAGGGGGACACAGAAACACAGATCCAGGGACAGAGGGACACAAGACATTGGGACACAGGGACAGGGTGACACAGGGACAGGGCACACAGGGACAAGGGGACACAGGGAAATGGTACACAGGGACAGAGGGACAGAGACAGGAAGACATAGGAGCAGGGGCACACAGGGACACAGTGACAGGGGGACAATGGGAGAGAGGGACAGGGGGACACAGTAACACAGGGACAGAAGGACACAGGGACACAGGGAAAGGGGGACACAAGGAAACAGGGACAGGGGGACTCAGGGACACAGGGAAGGGACAAGAGAACAGGGACAGAGGTACACAGTGACAGGAAGACAGATGGACACAGGGACAGATGGACAGGGACAGGAGACACAGGGCAACATTGACAGAGGGACACAGGGACAGGGGGACACAGGGACAGGGAGACACAGGGACAGGTGGTCACAGAGACAGAGGGACAGGGACAGAGGACACAGGTCGACATGGACAGAGGGACACAGGTACAGGGGGACACAGGGACAGTGGGACAGAAGGACACAGGGAAAGGGACAGGGGAACACAGGGACACAGAGGCAGGGACAGAGGAATACAGGGTCAGGCAGACATAAGGACACATGGACACAATGACACAGGACAGGTGGACACAGGGACAGATGGACACATGGACAGGAGTACACACGGAAATAGTGACAGGAGTTCACAGTGAAACAGTGCCAAGGACAGGAGGACACAGGGACAGGGGTACACAGGGACAGGGTATACAGGGACAGTGGAACACAGAGGGATACAGGGGACACAAGGACCCAGGAACAGGGGGACACAGGGACAGAGGGACAGGGGGACACCCAGACATAGGGACAGGGGGCACAGGGACAGAGCAACAGGAGGACACAGAGACAAAGGGACAGGGGACACAGGATCACAGGGAGAAGGGGACACAGAGACAGGGGACAAATCGGTAGGGGGACATGGAAACACAGGTACAGTGGGACACAAGGACAAGGGGACCAAGGGACAGGGGGACAAAAGGATAGGGGGACAGAAGTAAGGGGGGCAGGGGGACACAGGGACAGAAGGATACAGGGACAGGGGTCAGTGGAACAGAAAAACAGGGGGATACAAGGACACTGGGTGACAGGCCCAGAAGGACACATGGACAAAGGGACAGGGGACACAGGGACCATTGGACACTGAGACACAGGTACAGGGAGACTTAGGGAAACAGTGTCAGGGAAACACAATAACACAGGAATAGGGGGACACTGGGAGAGAGGGAGAGGTACTGAGGAACACAGGGACAGGGGGACACAGGGATAGGGGGACTGGGACAGGGGGACATATGGAGAGAGGGATAGAAAGACAGAGGAAAATAGGCACAGGGGAAAACAGGGACAGGGATAGCTGGACACAGCGATAGGCGGAGAAGAGATAGGTGGTCACAGGAACACAGGGGCAGGGTGACACCGGGACAGAGGGAAACAGGGACACAGGGACACAGGGACAGGGGAATACAGAGACAGGGGGACAGGGACAGGGAGACAAAGGGACCGGGGGAAAGAGACAGGGGGACACAGGGACAGCTGGACACAGGGATAGGGGACAAGGACAGGGGACAGAGGGAAAGGGGGATACAGGGAGAGATGGACACAGGTTCACAGGGACAGGGGACACAGAGACAGGGGGACACAGGAACACAGGGACAATGGGACACAGGGACAGGAGTACACAGGGACAAGGAGAAACAGGGAGAGGGGGACACAGGGACAGGGGGACATAAGCTCAGTTGGACAGGAGGACACAGGGATAGGGTGACACAGAGACGGCTGGAAACAGGAACACAGGGACAGAGGACACAGGGAGACAAGAACAGAGGGACAAACGGACAGGGTGACTTAGGGACAGGGGGAATGGGACAGTGGGACACAGGGACAGGGGAACACAATGTATTTAATGTATTTAAACACATTTATATTTATATAAATAAACAATATAAAAATATATTTAAACATATTTACATTTATAAAAATAAATAATATAAAAATATAAAGATTTATATTTATGTAAATTAAAAATATAAATAATATACTTAAACATGTTTATTTTTACACAAGTAAATATTGTAAATAACATATTTTAGAATATTTATGTTCGTATATATAAAGAACACAAACGATATATTTAAAAGTATTCTTATTCATATAAATAAGTAATTTGTTTAAAGTCGTTGGATTGACATCAATGAACGATCTGTTTAAGTCTGTGTGTGTCGCTGTCATACAGGGTGAGGTGGTCAGCAGAGGATGAGAGAGCTGACAGGGAGGATGGGAAGAGAGTCTTCCCACTCCTAAAGTCTCCGCCCACTCCTAGAGTCTCCACCCACTCCAGACTGACGTCACTTCCTCTATCTTGGCCCTGCCTCTTCCTGCACAGGCCACACCTCTTCCTGGACAGGTCACGCCTCTTCCTGGAAGGCAACGCCCACTCCTAGAAGGCCACGCCCACTACAGACTTATGTCACTTCCTCTAATTTGGCCCCGCCTCTTCATGCCTCGGCAGCGCCTCTTCCTGGATAGGCCACGCCTCCTCCTGGACAGGCCACGCCCACTTCTAAAATCTTCACCCTCTCCTACAAGTATCCACCCACTCCAGACTGATGTCACTTCCTCTAACTTGGCCCCGAATCTTCCTGCCTAGGCCACGCCTCTTCCTGGACAGGCCATGCCCACTCCTAATGTCTCAACCTAGTCCAGAGTGATGTCACTTCCTCTAACTCGGCCCTGACTCTTCCTGCCTAGGCCATGCCCCTTCCCGGATAGGCCACGCCTCTTCCAGGACAGGCCACGCCCACTCCTAAAGTCTACACCCACTCCAGTCTGACGTCACTTCCTCTATCTTGGCCCTGCTTCTTCCTGTGTTGTGTTGGCCCCTACTCTTCCTGGACAGGCCACACCCACTGCTAGAAGGCCACACCCACCATAGACTGATGTCACTTCCTCTAACTTGGCCCTGCCTCTTCCTGCCTAGGCCACGCCTCTTCCTGGGCAGGACACGCCTCTTCCTGGACAGGCCACACCTCTTCCTGGAGAGGCCACGCCCACTCCTAAAGCCCCACCCACTCTAGACTGACGTCACTTCCTCTAACTTGGCCCCAGTTCTTCCTGTCTAGGCCACGCCTCTTCCTGGAGCAGGCCAAGCCCACTCCTAAAGTCTCTGCCCACTCCTAGAGGTCTCCACCCACTCCAGACTGATGTCACTTCCTCTAACTTGGCCCTGCCTCTTCCTGCCTAGGCCACGCCTCTTCCTGGGCAGACACGCCTCTTCCTAGAGAGGCCACGCCCACTCCTAAAGCCCCCACCCACTCTAGACTGATGTCACTTCCTCTAACTTGGCCCTGCCTCTTCCTGCCTAGGCCACGCCTCTTCTGGGACAGGCCACGCCTCTTCTCCTTCTCCTATCATCTGTCCAATCTGTCCATCCATCTGGCTGTGGCCACAGCTTCTCCTGCTGCCTGGGGCTTTGAAAGATCATAAAACACTTAAAGCACCACAAAAACTCCCACCCCGGGGGGCAGATAAGGAGACAGGGGAGAGTTTCACAGTCACAGGCCCTGGAGGGAGGAGCAAACACAACAGTCACCCTGACACAGGGACAGGGTACACAGGGATGGAGGGACACAGGGATGGGGGGGACACAGAGACACAGGGACAGGGGGACACAAGGACAGGAGCACAAAGGACAAAGGGACAGGGGGACACAGGGACGGGAGACCAGGTGACACAGAGATGGGGGACAGGGGGGCAGAGGAACACAGGGACAGGGACAGGGTGACACAGGGACAGAGGACACAGGGACATGGGGACAGGGACAGGGGGACACAGGGACATGGGGACAGAGACAGACACAGGGGGAGGGACCCTCCCTTCTTCCTTCCTCCTTTCCTTCCCTCCTTTCTTCCTTCCCTCCTTCCCTCCCTCCTTCTGTCCTTTCCTCCTTCATTCCTTCTCTCCTTCCTACCCTATGCCCTCCTGACCCCCTCTCCCTGTGTCACCCTGTCCCTGGGTCCTCCTGTTCCTGTGTCCCTGTGTCCCTGTGTCCCTGTGTCCCTGTGTACCACTGTCCCTGTGCCCTGTGTCCAGCTGTCCTGTTCCTGTGTCCCCATCCCTGTGTCTCCCTGTCCTTGTCCCTGTGTCCCCCTGTCCCTGTCCCTGTGTCCCCATGTCCCTGTGTCCCTGTGTCCCTCTCTCCCTATATAACCCTATTCCTGTGTCCCTTGTCTCCCTGTCCCTGTGTCCCACTGTCCCTGTGTCCTCCTGTCCCTGTATCCCTCTCTCCCTGTGTCCCTGTGTCCTCCTTTCCCTGTGTCCCTCTTTCCCTGTGTCCATGTGTCTACCTGTCTCTGTGTCCTCCTGTCCCTGTGACCCCATTTCTCTGTGTCAGGGTGAAGGTGTGTTTGCTCCTGCCCCCAGTGCCTGTGACTGAAACTCTCCGCTGCCTCCTCATCTGCCCCCAGGGAGGGGGTGAGCAAGAGAATGAGAGAGAGAGAGACTGGCAGGGAGCGCTAGAGAGAGAGAGAAGCACACTAGAGAGAGGGGGGAGAGGAGGGCGCACTAGAAAGACAGAGGGGGCATGCCAGAGAATGAGAGAGAGAGAGACTGGCAGAGAGCCCTAGAGAGAGAGGTGCACTAGAGAGAGGGGGGAGAGAGAGAGGCGGGGCACACTAGAGAGAGGGGGGTGGGTGCCCTAGAGAGAGAGAGAGGCTCCTCCTCCTCCTTCTCCTCCTCCTCCTCCTTGTCCTCCTCCTCCTTCCAGAGTGGATGTAGGAGTTTGAATTCCCACCAGCAATGGAGGAGGGTTCCTCTTACTCCACAACCTCTCCAGCATGCGTTGTCACTAGAGTTTTTGATCTCAGCCATTCTGGTGGGTGTAAGGTGGAATCTCAGGGTTGTTTTGATTTGCATCTCCCTGATGGCTAAGGATGTTGAGCATTTCTTTAAGTGTTTTTCTGTCATTCTATAATCCTCTACAGTCAGTTCTCTTTTTAGCTCCATACCCGATTTTTTAATTGGATTACTTGGTTTATTGCTTTTTAACTTCTTGAGTTCTTTATATATATTGGATATTAGCCCTCTGTCAGAAGTAGGATTGGTAATGATCCTTTCCCAATCTGTTGGCTGTCATTTCATTGGGATGACAGTGTCCTTTGCTTTACAGAAGATTTTCAGCGTCATGAGGTCCCACTTATTGATTGTTGATCTTAAGAGCCTGTGCTCAGGAAGTAGTCTCCTGTGCCAATAAGTTCTAGGGTTTTCCCCACTATTTCTTCTAACCAGTTTAGTGTGTCTGGTTTTATGTTGAGGTCTTTAATCCACTTGGACTTTAGCTTTGTGCAAGGTGATAAATATGGATCTATTTTCATTTTTCTGCATACAGCTATCCAGTTGGACCAGCACCATTTGTTGAAGATGCTGTCTTTTTTCCATTGAATGGTTTTGGCTTCTTTGTCAAAAATCAAGTTTCCATAGGTGTGTGGGTTCATTTCTGGGTCTTCTATTCGGTTCCATTGATTCACTATTCTGTTTCTATGTCAATACCGTAATACAGTTTTTATTACTATTGCTCTGTAGTACAGCTTGAGATCAGGGATGGAGATACCACCAGACAATCTGTTGTTGTAGAGGATTGTTTTGGAGAATCTGGGTTTTTTGTTTCTCCATATGAAGTTGAGTATTTTTCTTTCAAGGTCTGTGAAGAATTGTGAAGGTATTTTGATGGGGATTGCATTGAATATGTAGATTGCTTTTGGCAATATGGTCATTTTCACTATGTTAATCCTACCAATCCATGAGCACGGGATGTCTTTCCACCTTCTATTATCTTCTTCAATTTCTTTCTTCAGAGATTTGAAATTTGTTTCATGTAGGTCTTTCACTTGCTTGGTTAGAGTCACCCCAAGGTACTTTATGTTAACAGTGGCTATTGTGAAGCCTGTTGTTTCCCTAATTTCCTTCTCGGCCCTTTTGTCTTTGGTGTACAGGAGAGCTTCTGATTTTTTTGAGTTGATTTTGTATCCAGCCACTTTACTGAAGGTGTTTATCAGTTGAAGGAGTTCTCTGGTTGAATTTTTGGGGTCACTCATGTATATTATCATATCATCTGGAAATAGTGATTCTTGGGCTTCTTCCTTTCCAATTTGTATCCCCTTGATCACCTTTAGTTGCCTTATTGCTCTAGCTAGGACTTCAAGTACTATGTTGAAGAGATATGGAGATAATGGGCAGCCTTGCCTAGTCCCTGATTTCAGTGGGATTGAT
>JAQQSO010000272.1:0-47171 GCA_028658305.1 Pachyuromys duprasi | reverse complement strand
TGATGGACTTGCGTATATTAAACCACCCTTGCATGCCTGGGATAAAGCCTACTTGGTCATGGTGGATGATATCTTTTATGTGCTCTTGGATTCGGTTTGCAAGTATTTTATTGAATATTTTTGCATCAATGTTCGTAAGAGAGATAGGTCTGAAGTTTTCTTTTTTTGTTGGATCTTTGTGGGGTTTAGGTGTCAAGGTGACTGTGGCTTCATAGAAAGAGTTCGGTAATTTTCCTTCTATTTCTATTTTGTTGAACACTTTGTAGAGAATTGGTGTTAGGACTTCTTTGAAGGTCTGGTAGAATTCTGCACTAAAACCATCTGGCCCAGAGCTTTTTTTCGAAGGGAGGTTGTTGATGACTTCTTCTATTTCCTTGGGGGTTATAAGTCTATTCAATCTTCCTACCTGATCTTGGCTTAATTTAGGTAGTTGGAATCTCTCAAGAAAATTGTCCATTTCGTTGAGATTTTCAAATATTGTGGCATATAGGCTTTGGTAGTAAGACCTAATGATTGTTTGTATTTCCTCAGTGTCTGTAGTTATGTCCCCTTTTTCATTTCTGATTTTTCTGATTTGGACCATTTCTCTCTGTTTTTTTGTTAATTTGGCTAGGGGTTTGTCTATTTTGTTGATTTTCTCAAAGAACCAGCTCTTGGTTTCATTGATTCTTTGAATGGTTTTATTCGTTTCTAATGGATTGATTTCAGCCCTGAGTTTGATTATTTCCAGCCGTCTGCTCCTCTTAGGTGTATCTGCTTCTTTTTTCTCTAGAGCTTTCAGTTGGGACTTTAAGTTGCTTGTATGAGATGTTTCAAATTTCTTTTTGAAGGCACTTAGTGCTATGAACTTTCTTCTTAGCACTGCCTTTATTGTGTCCCATAAGTTTGGGTATGTTGTGCTCTCATTTTCATTGAATACTAGGAAGTCTTTAATTTCTTTCTTAATTTCTTCCCTAACCAAGCTGTCCTTGAGTAGCAAGTTGTTCAGTTTCCATGAATGTGCTGGCCGTTTGTTATTTCTGTTGTTGTTGAGGTCCAGCTTTAGACCGTGATGATCAGATAGGATACAAGGGATTATTTCAATCTTCCTGTATCTGCTGAGGCTTGCTTTGTGACCAACTATATGATCTATTTTTGAGAAGGTTCCATGAGGTGCTGAAAAGAAGGTGTACTCTTTTGATCTAGGGTGAAAGGTTCTGTAGACATCTATTAAGTCCATTTGATTTAGGGTGTCCATGAGTGCCCTTGTTTCTCTGTTTCTCTGTTTTGCTTGTGACTGGATGATCTGTCCCTCAGTGAGAGTGGAGTGTTGAAGTTTCCCACTATTAGAGTGTTGGGATCAATGTGTGATTTCAGTTTAGTAATGTTTTATTTACATATGTAGGTGGTCTTGTATTTGGGGCATAAATGTTCAGAATTGTGATGTCCTCCTGTTGGAATTTTCCTTTGATGAGAAGAAAGTGCCCCTCCTCATCTTTCTTGATTAATATTGGTTGAAAGTCTGTTTTATTAGATACTAGGATTGCAACCCCAGCTTGTTTTCTGGGTCCATTTGCTTGGAAAACAGTTTTCCAGCCCTTTACTCTGAGGTAGTGCTTATCTTTGTTGCATGTGTGTGTTTCTTGTATACAGCAGAATGTTGGATCCTGTTTCCGCAACCATTCTGTTAGTCTATGTCTTTTTATTGGAGAGTTGAGTCCATTGATGTTGATAGATAATAGTGACCAATGACTGTTAGTTCCTTTTAATGTGGAGTTGGTGGTCTTATTGTGATTCATTGCTTTTTTGTTGTTGTTGTCATTGGAAAATTATGTGTATCCTATATTTTCTTTGGTGTAGTTGTTTCTGTTGGACTGAAGTTTTCCTTCTAGTGCCTTCTGTAGGGCTGGGTTACTTTGAAGGTATTGCATGAATTTTGTTTTGTCATGGAAAATTTTGTTTTCTCCATCTATGATGATTGAAAGCTTTGCTGGGTATAGTAGTCTTGTTTGGCATCTGTGTTCCCTTAAGGACTGCATGACTTCTGACCAGGCCCTTCTGGCTTTCATAGTTTCTGATGAGAAGTCCGGTGTGATTCTGATCGGCCTACCTTCGTATGTTATTTGAACGGTATTACTTGCTGCCTTTAATATTTTTTCTTTGTTTCGTAGGTTTAGAGTTTTGACTATGATGTGACGAGAGGTTTTTCTTTTCTGATCTAGTCTATTTGGTGTTCTGTAGGCTTCTTGTATGTTAATGGACATTTCTTTCTTTAAGTTGGGAAAATTTTCTTGTATGATTTTCTTAAAAATATTTTCCGTTCCTTGGAGCCTGGAGTCTTCTTTTTCATCTATTCCAATTATTCTTAGGTTTCGTCTTTTCATGGCATCCTTGATTTCTTGGATGTTTTGTGATTGGGCCTTTTCCAATTTTCTTTTTTCCTTTATGGAGGAATTCATTTCAGCCAGCATATCTTCAGCTCTGGAGATTCTCTCTTCCATCTCTTGTATTCTATTGGTGATGCTTACCTTTGGGTTCCTGATCTTTTCTCTAAATTCTTCAGTTCCAGGATCTTCTCCGTTTGTGTCTTCTTTATAGATTCTAATTTTGTTTTCATGCTTTGCATCATTTCCTTCATCTGATTGACCGTGTCTCCTATTTTGGTTGTTTCCTCTATGTCTATCTTTAATTGTTCCTGTATGTGGGCAGTTAAATCCTTCTTAATTTCGTTGAGGGCCCTGTTCATTTCCTCTTTTTGTGCCTCCTTTTGTTCCTCTAATATCTGCATAATTATAGCTTTAATATAATTTTCCTGTGTCTCCACTGCATTAAAATCTCTATTGCTTTTGGGTGTTTCTGGTGGGGCCATGGTGTCCTGATTTTTGTTGGGTGAGTTCTTACGCCGATTTCTGGGCATTTGTTTATATATAATCAAAGAGCTGTTTGTGCTTCAAGGCTGAACTTCAGACTGAAACTGTCAATCTCTTGTGTCAGGAGTATTCTTCAAGAAGATCAGGGAGTTCTAGTGGTTTGATAGTATGTGTTGTTGCCTCAGTTGAACTCTGTTGTGGGATCTGTGTGCCTGGCTTCGTGCTCTGTGCTCGAGGCTGTGAGCACCACAGGCTGGTCTCCCCTCTGGTCTGGAGGTTTGGCTCTTCACTCTTTGCCAGAGGCTTTGTGTCCCCCTTTGATATGACTGCTGGGGGCGCTGCTCTGTTTAGGAGGCTCTGAGCTCTGCCCTGAGTTTGCTGCTAAAGGCTCTCTTCTGGACTGGAGCCTTGGTGCCTCTTTCTGGATCAGGGGCTGTGTACCACGGTCTGAGATGATAATTGGGGCACCTTGGTCTGGACCTGATACTATGGATCCCAATCCGGGGTGGTGGCTGGGTGTGCCTAGGGGTGTGGGTCTGACCGGTCTAGCCCACAGTATCTTGTTGTGAACTCTGTCCATCTGGGGTACCGTGTGCCCCAGCCCAAAGCGCCGGCCGCTGGCACAGAGGGTTGTAGGCCTGCATATTGCAGCCTGCGATATCTGCTTGAAACTCAGTCCGTCCAGGGGGTGCCCTGTGCCCCAGCCCAAAGCGGTGGCCGCTGGCACAGTGGGTTGTGGGCCCATGCAGTGCAGCCCGCGGTATCTGCATGAAACTCAGTCTGTCCGGGATACTGTGTGCCCCAGCCCAAAGCGGCGGCTGCTGGCACAGAGGGTTGTGGGCCAGCGCACTGCAGCCTGCAGTATCTGGGTGAAACTGAGTCAGTCTGGGGTACCGTGTGCCCTAGCCCAAGATGGCAGCTTAGGCGCCCAGCCCAGCTGGGCGCAGCCTGTCTCCCTCTGGAGTTTTTCCTGGGAGTATCTGGGTGTCCCTTGGACTTTTCCACTTGATTTCCCCACCGTAGGAATTCTGCTCACCTGGCAGTCGCAAATGCTGGTGTTTTAGGTCCCAGATCTCAGTCTCCCATTCGCTGTGCCTACACTATTGTCCTGCTCTTTAGACACAGTGTCTTCCTGGGGCATTCAACCCTGCTTCAAAATAGATTTTATATAATTGTAAAATCCAAAGTTATATATATTTAAGTTAAATTGGTTTAAAATATATAACTTCTTGTGTCTCTTTCAGTTCTCATATTCAGTTCTTAAATGTTGCTGTTTCTCCTGCTATGATCCAGATTCACCACTAGGCTTCATGGCTAATGGGTTAGCAATACTCTTTTACTAAGTTGTTGTTTTTAAACTCATCATTCAGGGGTTTGTTATTACATACAAGTTGTTTACCAATATTCTAAATTAAAATATATTAAATTAAAAATATATTTATGTTAAGACTGGGTCATTGGGATATATCTCTGGTATCAAAGGATTAAAATACGCTTAGTTTTATTTTCTAAAGATGTATCTATAGTATAACCTTAAAACATTATAAGGTCATTGTACTATATCTTTAGTATCAAAAGGTTAAAATATGGTTGGCCTTATTTTTAAAAATAATATTATTATTAATCTATAGCATAGATTTAGACTAGTACAAGCTATAAACTTTTATACACTAAACCAAACCAAAAACACTTGTGCTCTCATTTAATGGAATATATTTATAACTTTTAAGGTTCTAACTTAGCAAGGACAAAACCTAAAGTCCTAATATATAATGGTTAACAAATAAAAGTTAATAGTCATCTCATAGGTATCCAAATATATATATATATATATATATATATATATAGCCCTACAGTCTTTAATAAACAGCTGAGAATGGTCATTGAGTCACCCATACAGGAGTTGCAAAAGTAAAAGCCTTCCCAATAGGCTCATCAAGAACCATGCTCTAGACCTTGGTTGCTACCATGGGTCTGCTGGCATTTCCCGCACAAAAGACATATGGTCTGCAGTTGCCCACTTCATGGGGATGTAGCCAAAAGTCAGTTCCACCAGGTAACCATTTCAAATGCAGCCAAAGGGACACTCTGGTCCCATTGCTGCCTCAACAAGCCATAGCTGCCTACCAGCATACTGGCCTCTGGAAGTCAAAAGGCTCTCAAGCAGGCTTGTCCTCTGTGCCCAGCCATGGAGGCGCAACCAGCACAGGGGCCATAGACACTTCCAGAGTTCTAGCTCTTTGTCCTGGTGGAGGAAAAATGGCTCCTCGACTCAGCGACCTCTACCACCCTTGCCCAGCCCAGAGTAAGAGTACAGGTCTGTTTTGGCCTCACAATGAGGTCCCATGGACATATTGCCAACTTCTGTGTTGGGAGGACTTCAGATGCCTTCTCAGTTCTCTTCATATGCAGGAGACCAGGCCTTAAGCCTTGGTTCTAGAGCTGCTATTCTCAGGCCTAGACACAATATGCCTTGTTGCTAGACTCAAGAAACAGGCCTAAATAAAACCTTTTACCATCCCTTTAGATAAGGGAAAATTAATGTTCATAGCAGTCTCACCTGTCTCATGGTAAATAACTAGATACAAAGGGTCTAAAGTTTTTAATTGTCAGAAAAAAATGTCTTCAGGTTGGTAAAGACAAATTATACATATTTGAGGGTCTTAAAAAGTGTTTAAATGTTGGGAAAGACAAGTTATACATATCTAAGAGTTTTAAAAAGTGTCTTAAGGTTAATAAATACAAGTTATACATGTTTGAGAGCCTAAAATTGTGTCTTAAATATGATAAATACAAGTTATAAAGTTTACAAGGTCTAAAGTAATTTAAAATATCCTAAATAGGTAAAACTACTTAATAGTTTCTCCTGTTCCTATGCTACTCTTGTATTAACTGTCAAGAGTTGTGACCTTTACCAATAAAGCTCTAATTTATTAGTCTGACTCTAAAACAAAAACTTTCCACTCTGTCAAAACTGTTATGGTTCTAAGCTCAAGATTATAAGTCTCCATAATATGTATGCTTATGCTGTTAAGATCAAATGAGTTTCCCTTTTACTTCATGAAAGTCTTTTGCCTTTTCAGAGCTCACCTTAAGGAATGCTTGTGTTGTTAACCCAAATATATGTCTACTGCTTTTTCTGCAATATATATTTCAGTACATATTACAACAGTAATACTAACATGTCTAATGATTTATCTCCTTTTTAAAACTTAGAAGTAACATTTGTTATCTGCAGGAAGTCCACTTGTATCCACCTCTCAGGTGAATTGGACTCCAGAAAAGTACTGTACTTACTGCCTATCTTAAAAGGCCTGATTTCTCCCCTTTCCCTGTTTCTGGGACTCCTTTTACTGGCTACCAGACTGCTATTTACTGCATGCAACACTGGCTGGATTGGTGAGATCTCCTCATTGCCAGCCACTACATTGTTGAGTTCACCTCATTTGTCAGCATAAAACACCTCTCTTGGTAGGGGAAGCTTGTCATTAATCTCCTGGCAACTTCGTGCTATCTTTTGAGACTGAGGGACCCCCAGCCATAGTCTTAACTCTCTAGGTTTGCATGTGGTTTCTCCTCTCTTTCTCGCACTTGTGGGAAGTCCTAACATTAGGCATGCCACCATGCTTTTCCGGCCATGCTTGCTGGGCTGTCTACTGCAGCTCTCTGACCAAAGGCTGAGGAGCTCTTTGAACAGGTAGGACATCTTTGGGTCATACCTTGCCTTTGGGATGCTTCTGGAAGGTTCCTGACCCTCTGCCTCCCAATGGAAAACACCCAGTTGCCCTTCTCCAAGTTCTCCCATGAGATATCTTCTGGAGAATTTCAGTTTTCTACACCTAGGGCCTGCTAGCACTAGTGCCTCTAAGTTTACACATTTCTATAACCAAACCTCGCCTCAATTACAGATCAAGAGCAAAGCCTTGTTAACTACTGCCAGTTATTGGGTAAATAAAGGTCCCCCCAGGTAAGTGGAGGTTCCCATGTTCAGGTCTCATTGATCCAAACCTTCCACCTCTGTTTGCTCTCCCAAAAGTTTTCAATGTATACCAAAAGGAATTTCTCCATAACCTACTTACCTTTATATTTTGCCTATGTGTGTGTGTGTGTGTGTGTGTTTCTGTGTTCTGCCAGACACAGATGTTTCCTATAGCCACAACAGTGCCAAAGCAGGTACAAGTGTTCAACTCTGACCTCACAGACTTCTAACAAGCTGGACATTCACTTTCTCTCCCAGCCATGGTTGTTCTCACAGATCCTGGACTTCATCAAAGCAGCCTATTCTTCCTGGTCTTGGCCAGTATTTCAGCCTTTTGAGCCCCCTACAGTGCCCTCAGTGTCAGCAGGAAGTAGCCAGAAGAGAATCTAGTCCCATTATTCACTTATTACCAAAAGGCTGAAATGGTGTGCTTCAGGACCAGGACCAGCAGTTCCAGGTTCTCCCAAAGTTCCTCAGTTCCTACTTCCTGCCTTGCATGCCTTGGAACTCTACTGAACCCTCTATCCTAAATTTTCCAGGGCAGAGGCTTATCTTCCTCCTCTTAACCATGTAATCTGACCATTTTTGTTCCTATAATTTTTCACTTTCTCTTGTAACCCATTGCATGGCAACCAAGAGCTGCATCCAGTGAACCTAAACTTATATACTTTAACTTACCTTACATGAGCAGCAGCCCAAATTCCTCATTTATTTTTAATTATAGAAAAGGGGAGGAATGTTAGTATTTTGAAACAGAAGCTACTTCTGGGTTAACTAGCAACTTAGGATATCATCTTGTGTAGCCCAGTTAGGTGGCCACACCTGAGAGGTGTGGTTACCTGACCTCTTAAAGGGACAGCCCAACAGGTGGTCTCTCTCTTCTTCCTTCTTGTTCTCTCATCTCTCTCTTGACTCTTTCTCTCACTTTCTCTATCGGGGCACAACCCCCTTGTCTCTCTCTTTCTCCCATCATGTTATGCTCTCCCTGCTATCCCTCTCTTCATATCCACCTTATAAACCGCTTTCATATAAGACCTATTTTAAGCCTCATTTATTCATAACTTGATCCTTACATTTGTGAAGCAGCCAGGAGCCTCATTTATTGATAAATTGGTCCCTTCACTGTCAGGTCCTGTTTCTGAGATTCAGTGAATCTTTGTGCTGCCTGCTCTCACACACAAGTTGTCCTACAGTGCAGTTATTACCATACAAATGAGAACAAAGGATAAAAATTATCAAGGTTCATGCAGAACTCTTTGGCATGTTTTAAATTTTTTACTTCTTTTTCAGGTATAAGAAGGAGAAATGAAGAGTAGTCTAGTTTAATTCTGTTGCTGCAAAAACAACCTGGCCAGAAACAGCTTTGAAAAGAAAGAGCTTATTTTGTTTCAACTTCTTGGTCATAGTCCATCCTAGAGGAAAGGTGGGGCAGGAACTTGAAGCAGGAATGCGGAAGCAACAATCATGGAAGAATGCTTCTTTCTGGCCCATTCTCTAACACATGCTCATTTAGCTTTCTTATACAGCTCAGGCCATCCTCCCTATGGATGATGCTATCCACAGTGGGCTGGTCACACCCACAACAATCATTAATCGAGTGATAGATACAAGCCAATGAGATCTGGGCCATTCCTTGATTGAAATATACTTTTACCAGGTAATGCTAGGTTGTGGCATGTTGTCCATATAAGCTAATTAGCATAGTAGTTTGTGGAAACAGAAGAGAGCAAAAGAGACAAAGGTGCAGATAATGGAAAATTGAAAGATGCCAACAGCATTCACTCTGGCACCTCTTGATTAAACATGGATGGTACAGGTGCTAACATTCAAGCTACATGAGAATATGTTCTACTGCTCAGCATAAAATGACCTTCTGGGATAAAACTTTTGTCACACCGCTGTCTCATTTTCTGGTTCATTATTACCATTTTCTTACAGTTCTTTCTTTCGTGCCTTAGAATTCTGAACTTTAGTGCTACCATATATTAGGCCAACATTATGCAAGAGAGTGAGCCTTTATAATCTCATGCACTAGCTTGAGCAGTCATAGAATTTGACATGGAAATACAAGCTTGGCATGTGGAGTCTGCTTCTGTAGGAGCAGAGCTGGCCTGACACCATGGCTGCTACTCTCCAAGAAATACATCTTCTTATGTCTCCCTGCCCTTCTCTGTACTTTTTTTTTTTCTTGAGGTTGGGTATTTCCAAACAAAGTTGGAGGGATAGGCATGAAGTAAAGAAACTTGAAGTATGTAACCACAGGATTAATCACCTAGGGTATCTGAGCTTTGTGCTGTTAAAGAATGCACATGTTAGGACAGGTAAACACATGTGACATAGTCTGTCTAATAATTCCTGATGACCTTAGTGCTTAGAAACTCCCTTCTTAATCATAAAAGTAAACATTGATATCCTCCCATATCTGCTCTATAATCAGTGCATGCTCAAATAGCTCATGCCATGTAGTGTGGAGCCTGTCAGGTAGAGGGGAGCCTGGTATGTCCAGCAGACCTTGTCATCTTTTGCTTAGACAATCATGACCAGAAAAGCCTCTCATGTCTAGCTGACCCTATCATGGCCTGATGAGCCTTTCTCTTGCTGAGGTTTTCATATCAAGCAGAGTCTGTCATGTCCAGGTTTTCCTGTCTACTGCTAAGATTCTTATGTCCAGCTGTGCCTGTTATGGACATCTAAGTCTGACTCCAGCTGAGCCTGCCTTATCCAGCTGAGTCTGTATTAATTTAGAATGTCTCCAACTGAGCTTTTCATGCCTCACTGAGCCTGCCATGTTCAGTTGAGTGTGTTATGTTCAGAAGAGCCTGTCTCCATCTGAACCTATCATGTCCAGTTGAGCCTGTCTTGTCCAGCTGAGGCTATCATGTCCAATGAACCTTTCTTGTCGAGATAATACAGTATGCAGCTGAACTTATCATGTCCAGCTGAGCTTAAGTCTAGCTGAGTTTGCCATGTCCAATTGTTTCTATCATGTACAACTGATCCTGTAAGTCACACAGAGTCTGTCCTTTCTACCTGATCTCTTGTGTCCAGCTGAGCCTGGCATATTGAGCTGATCGTGTCATGTACAGCCTAGCCTGTCACTGACTGCTGAGCTTATCTCCATTGAGTCTGTCAATAGCTGAGCTTGAAATGTCCTACTGAGCTTGTTATACCCAGGGGAGCCTGTCAGGTACAGCTAAATGGGTCATGTCCAGCTGAGCCTGTCTCCGGCTGAGCTTTTACACATCTAGCAGAGGTTATTCCATTGATCTTGTCTACTTATGAGACTCTCATGCCCAGCTGTGCCTGTCATGTCCATCTGAGCCTGTGTCTATATGAGCCTGACATGTCCAGCTAAGTCTGTCAACAATGAGGCTGTCTCCAACTGAGTTAATCATATCCCCCTGATCCTGTCATGTACAGGGGAGTCAGTCTTGTCCAGCTGAGCCTGTCAAGTCCAACAGTGTATTCTTGTCCAGGTAAGCCAGTGTGCACCTGAGCTTGTCATGTCCAGCTGGGCCTATAAGCAGCTGAGCCTGTCATATCTACCTGGGCCTGTATCCAGCTAAGCCTTTTAAATCCAGCAGAGTCTGTAATGTCCACTTAAGCATGTCATGTCCGGTTGAGGCTGACATGTCCAGCTGAGACTTTCACATTTCTAGCTGAGCTGTTCATATCCAACATAACCTGTTAGGTCCAGTTGTTCATGTATACTGCTGAGACTCTTATGTTCAAGCTGTGATTATCATGTCCATCTGAGCCTGTCTCCAGCTGAGCCTGTCATGTCTCTATCTGAGATTTTCACATCCAACAGAGCCTATCATGGCCAGATCCTATTCATGAGAGTCTCCTGTCTTGCCTCTGCTTGTCATGTCCATCTGAGCCTGTCTCCAACTGAGCCTGCCTTGTCCAGATGAGCTAGTATCCAGCAGAGCTTGTCATGTCTACATGAGACAGTCTCAAGTTGAGCCTGTCTGTAGATGAGCATGTAATATCAAGTACAAGTGAACCTGTCTTGTCCAGTGGAGCCTATTAGGTCCAGCTAAGCCTGGTACATACAGCTGACCTTATCATGTCTAGCTGAGCTTGTCCCCAGCTGAGCCTTTCACATGCAGCGTAGCTGGTATGCCCAGTTGATTATGTGTCCTGTTTTAGCCTGTAATGTCCAGCTGAGATTTTCATGTCCAACTGAGACTGACATTTCCAGCTAAGAAGCTGTTCCAAATGATTTTAAGGAAGAGAGAGACCCACCTCAGCTCTGTCTGAGAAATACACTGTTAAGAGTTACAAACAAGACTTTGGCAGAGGGCAAGAAGTAATGATTGATCTGGGGGAGGTCAGTGAGACTTGGGGAGAAAACGAGCTCCACAAAGACCAAACTGAGCAGGGCACAGGGGTCTTGTATGAGATGGTTTCTACAATCAAGGACCATGTGTAGATGTGGCCTGGAACCCCCGCGCAGAAGGGGCCCATGATAGCTCGTTGTCAGACTGAAGACCCTAGTGAGGGAAACAGGGAATGTTTCAGTCATGAACCTGATGGCTGACTCTTTGACCCTCCCCCATACAAGCTGGGGAGTGACAGACTGGCTAGATACCAGGGGAGGGCATTGCAGCCAGCCCTGAGGAGACAGGATGAGCTGGGGTTGGATGGAAGGGGAGGAGGTCCTCCCCTGTTGGTAGACTTGGAGGGAGAGGTGAGGAGGGAGATGAGGGAGGGAGTGGGAGAGTGGGAGGGAGTGTGGGAGGGGGCTACGAATGGGATGTAAAAAACCTAATTGGTATTAGGTCTACTTTGAAGGTCTGGTAGAATTCTGCACTAAAACCATTTGGCCCAGGGCTTTTTTTCCATAGGGAGTCTGTTGATGACTTCTTCTATTTCCTTGGGGGATATAGGTCTATTCAATCTTCCTATCTGATCTTGGCTTAATTTAGGTAGGTGGAATCTCTCAAGAAAACTGTCCATTTCATTGAGATTTTCAAATTTTGTGGCATATAAACTTTGGTAGTAAGACCTATTGATTGTTTGGATTTCCTCAGTATCTGTAGTTATGTCCCCCTTTTCGTTTCTGATTTTGCTGATTTGGACCATTTCTCTCTGCCTTTTTGTTAGTTTGGCTAGGGGCTTGTCTATCTTGTTGATTTTCTCAAAGAACCAGCTCTTGGTTTCATTGATACTTTGAAGAGTTTTATTCGTTTATAATTGATTGATTTCAGCCCTGAGTTTGATTATTTCCAGCCATCTGCTCCTCTTGGGTGTATCTGCTTCTTTATTTTCTAGAGCTTTCAGTTGGGCCATTAAATTGCTTGTGTGGGATGTTTCAAATTTCTTCTAGAAGGCACTTAGTGCTATGAACTTTCCTCTTAGCACTGCCTTCATTGTGTCCCATAAGGTTGGGTATGTTGTGCTTTAATTTTCATTGAATTCTAGGAAGTCTTTAATTTCCTTCTTAATTTCTTCCCTAACCAAGCTGTCCTTGAGTAGAAAGTTGCTAAGTTTTCATGTATGTGCAGGCCTTTTGCTATTTCTATTGTTGTTGAGGTCCAGCTTTAGACCATGATGGTCAGATAGAATACATGGGATTATGTCAATCTTCTTGTATCTGCTGAGGCTTGCTTTGTGACCAACTATATGGTCTATTTTGGAGAAGGTTCCATGAGGTGCTGAAAAGAAGGTATACTCTTTTGATCTAGGCTGGAAGGTCCTGTAGACATCTATTAGGTTCATTTGATTTATGATGTCTGTTAGTGCCCTTGTTTCTCTGTTTTGCTTCTGACCATATGATCTGTCCCTTGGTGAGAGTAGAGTGTTGAAGTCTCCCACTATTAAGGTGTTGGGCTCAATGTGTGATTTCAATTTTAATACTGTTTAATTTACATATGAAGGTTGCCGGAGCCCGCCAGCAGAGCAGAATGGGGTTCTGAGTCGGGAGTGACAATTGAAATTAATAATGCACACTACACATAATTATGTTCCGAGAGGCTTCTGGCCGCTTGCTGGTGGCTCTAATGAGCCCTAGAGCGTCAATACTCTCTGCACCCGAAAAGCCACGAGAGCAGACAGCCTTCCTTATTTATACAAACAGTTTACAGAAGGGGTTAAGTAAGAAAACTTGATTTGCCTTATCAAGTTATACAATTTATATGGCACACTGTGTTAGAAATAAGATTAGGCTTACAACAGGTTTTCTATGAAAGGGGTTTATTAGGAGAGAGGGGGAACTGGGGTGGGCCATGATGGGGGAAAAGAGAGATAGAGGAGAGGAGGAAAGGGGGGGGCACCCCATAGAAGGAGACAGTAAGAGGAGTAAGAGAGTAAGAGGGAAAGAGAGAGAACATGTGTCCGGTTGTCCTTTTAAAGGTCAGGTAATTACTAAGCACGCCCCCAGGTGTGGCCACCTGGCTGGGCCATACAAGATGACATCATAAGTTGCTAGGTAACCCAGAAGCAGGCTGTTTCAGAATACTAACATTCCTCCCTTTTTTTATAATTAAAAATGAGGAACTTGGTCTGCCTTTTATGTAAGGCCAGTTAAAGTATATAAGTCTAGGTTCATTGGAAGCAGCTCTTGGTTGCCATGTAAGAGGTTGCGAGAGAGAGAAATTATAGGAACAAAAATGGTCAAATCACATAGTCAAGAAAAAGGAGGAAGAGAAGCCTCTGCCCTGGAAAATCTAGGGTAGAGTGCTGTCAGTAGAGTGTTGTCAGCCATGCAAGGCAGCAAGTAGGGACTGAGGAACGCTGGGAAAACCTGGAAATGCTTGGTCCTGGTCCTGAATCACACCATTCCAGCCTTTTGCTAATAATAAGTGAATAACGGGCATAGATTCTCTTCTGGCTACTTCCTGCTGACACTGAGGTTGCTGTAGGGGGGTCAAAAGGCTGAAATGCTGGCAAGTCCAGAAAGAATAGGCTGCTTTGGTGCTGTCCAGGATCTGTAAGAACATCCATGGCTGGGAGGGAAGTGCAGGTCCAGCCTGTTGGAAGTCTGTGGAGTTAGAGTTGAACACTTGTAGCTGCTTTGGTGCTATTGTGGCTATAGGAACATCTGTGTCTGACAGCACAAAGAAACACACATATATAGGCAAAAGATAAAGTTAAGTAGGTTATGGAGAAAATCCTTTAGGTGTACATTGAAAACTTTTGGGATAGCAAACATAGATGGAAGGTTTGCATCAATGAGACTTGTATATGGGAATCTCCATTTACCTGGGGAACCTTTATTTACCCAATCACAGGCAGTAGCTAAGAAGGTTTTGTTCTAGTCTGTCATTGAGGCAAATTTTCGTTACAGAAGGGTATAAATTTGGAGCCCCTAGTGCTAGTAGGCACTAGGTGTAGAAACCTGAAATTCTCCGGAAGACATCTCGTGAGAGAATTTGGAGAATGGCATCTGGGCATTTCCTGTTGGGGGGCAGAGCCAGGGACCTTCCTTTTGGTGTCCCAAGAGGACAGGTATAGGTCGGAACCAGACCCTTTTGTCTGAACAACTCGGCAGTTGTCCAGTCAGAAGGGCATGCCCCTGGGGCACTACAAGAGCATGGTGGTTGCCTAACATTAGGACTACTTTCAGCCTCAGCAAACAGAGAGACTACATGCAACAATGCTTCCCAAGGGAAAATGAACCCTAAAATGAAAGTGAGCCTTAAAATGGAGGTAAGCAGAGGGTTAGCCCTAGACATGGTTGGAAGGGTCTCTCCATCTCAAAAGATATATGAAGTTGCTGGGAGCTCAACAGTCAAGCTTCTCCTACCAAGAGAGGCATTTTATGCTGACAACTGAGGTGAACTCATCAATGTAATTGCTGGCAATGAGGAGATATCACCAATCCAGCCAGTGTTGCATACAGTAAATAGCAGTCTGGTAGCTAGTAAAGGGAGTCCCAGAACCAGGGAAAGGGGAGAAATCCCACCTTTTGAGATAGGCAATAAGTACAGTACTTATCTGTAGTCTAATTGACCTGAGATGTGGATTTATGTGGACTTCTTGCAGCCTACAAGAATTACTTTTAAGTTTTAAGAAGGAGATAAAACTTTGGACATGTTAGTATTACAATTGTAATCTGCACTGAAATATACATTTTAGAAAAAACAATAGACATATGTGTTAACAGCACAAGCATTTCTTAAGGTAAGCTCTGAAAAGGCAAAAGCTTTTTATGAAGTAAAACAAAAACTCACTTGGTCTTAACAGCATAAGCATACATATTATGGAGACAGTCTTGAGCTTAGAAACATAATAGTACATGACAGAGTAGATGTTTTTGTATTAGATTTAGACTAATATAATAGACTAACAAATTAGAGTTTTATTGATAAAGGTCACAGCTCTAGACAGTCAACACAACAGTAGCATAGGAACAGGAGAAACCCTTAAGCAGTTTTACCTATTTAGGATATTTTAAATTACTTTAGACTCTGTAACCTTTATAACTTGCATTTACCAACTTTAAGACACAATTTTAGGCTTTCAAACAAGTATAACTTGTGTTTATTAACCTTAAGACACTTTTAAACTCTCAGATATGTATAACTTATTTTTATTAACCTGAAGACACTTTTTAAACTTATCTTTAACAACATTAAGACATTTTTTAGACCATTAAAGATTTTTAGGCCCTTTGTATCTAGTTATTTAGCATGAGACGTAGTTGAGACTGCTATGAACATTAACTGTCCTTTAGCTAAATAAAGGGAAGGTAAAAGTTTACATTTAGGCTTGTTTTTGAGTCTAGCAACAAGGCATATTGTGTCTAGGCTTGACAATGGCAGCTCTAGAACTTAGGCTTAAGGCCTGGTCTCCTGCATATGAAGAGAACTGAGAAGGCATCTGAAGTCTCCCAACACAGAAGTTGGCAATATGCCCATGGAACCTCATTGTGAGGCCAAAACAGACCTGTACTCTTACTCTGGGCTGGGCGAGGGTGGTAGAGGTCACTGAATTAAGGAGCCATTTGTCCTCTGCCAGGCCAAAGAGCTAGAAGGCTGTAAGTATTTGTGGCCCTTGTGTTGGTTGACCTCTATGGCTGGGCACAGAGGACAAGCCTGCTTGGGAACCTTTTGACCTCCAGAGGCCAGTATGCTGACTGGCAGCTATGTTGAGGCAGCAATGGGACCAGTGTGTCCCCTTTGGCTGGATTTGACTGGCAGAACTGACTTTTGGCTATATCCCCAAGAGATGGGGCACTGCAGACCATATGTCTTTTGTGCGGGAATGTCAGCAGCCCCATGGGATCAACCAAGGTCTAGAGCCTATGGGGAAGGCTTTTACCAACTCTTATATGAGTGACTCAATGACCATTCTCAGCTGTTTATTAAAAACTGCAGTGAGACTATATTTCTATCTGTAGAACTATAAATATATTTGGATATCTATGAGATGACTATTAACTTTTATTTTTTTAACCATTAAATATTAGGACTTTAGGTTTTGTCCTTGCTAAGTTAGAGCCTTAAAAGTTGTAATATAGTCCATTAAAATGAGAGCATAATAGTTTTTTGTTTGGTTTAGTATATAAAAGTTTATAGCTTATAAGAACAGCTTATTTTAATGTTTTGAGACTAGAGATATAGCACAATTACCTTATCTTAATATAAATATAAATTTTAAATTAATAGATCTTAATTTAGAATATTGGTAGACAACTTGTACTTAATAACAAACCCCTGAGCTGTAAGTTTAAAACCAACAATATAGTAAAACAGTATAAAGCAACTTTAAATTATATTTGAATTTATTATAGCAAACCCATTAACCAGAAAGCCTACTGGTGAGTCTGGATCATAGCAGGAAAAACAGCAACATTTGTGAACTGAATTTGAGAACTGAAAGAGATATAAACAGTCAGATATATATTTTAACCTAACTTAATTTGAATAGATATTTATAAATTTGAATTTTTATTATTATATAAAATTTATTTTGAAGCAGGGTTGAATTATAGATAGTAAACACAACTTTCAATTTTTTATAAACATGTATAGCAATTTAAATGAGGCTTGTCATTGTAGTCTAGTCTAAAAGATAAAACAAACAGTTATTAAGGAAGCTTTATAAACATGGGGAAATTATATAAAGTATTAGATAAGAAATTTAAAGCTTTTAAAATAAGAGCAGAGTATACAGAAATTAGGGAGAAAATAATTTTTTTGCTATTTAAAAGCTTGGAATAAGATCAGAAGGATTGGAAGTCTGAGTTTAAAAGCACAGCTTGGAGAATTTTCCGGAGCTAGGAAGAACGAGGCTTTGGAGGGGGAGGGGCTTCTGCATGGGAACGGGAAGCTTTTGCCCTAATTAAAGATGGCACCGACACAGCATTGAGCCCATAGTAAAGGATGGTTTCGCCCAATTCGCCCAAAAGCAACATGGCATTGCAAGTCTTGCGTGGTACATTTAAGAGCCCATGGCAAGTTTAAAATCTTATTCAGTGGGATCATGGAATTTTTCCTAAACACCAAGTACCCTCAAGCTGATTTTAGCACAGCAAGAACGCCTCAGGCTCAGAGTACCAGTACAAGTATGGTTGCTTCGCAAGTTTCCAGAGCAGCGTGCATGCCAGCGTGGCTCCACTGCTTGTTGGGGGAGGGTAGGCATCTGGCCACCAGCTGGTCCTGGGTGTCTGTGGACCAGAGGGAAAAATGTAATCTAATTGCTTACCTAGACAGAAGTAGGCTGTGTCTATCGGAAGCTGGAGCACCGCTACAGACCATCCCTGCACACAGTGCCCATCCAGGTGGAGGCAGATATAGCTTCATATCCCCTCAGCTGCAGTCAGAGGTCTCCGGGGTAGCCACCCGTTCCTGCCCGCCAACACACAGCAGGGTTTCCGGTTGTAAGCGGACACGTGAGAAAATCATAGGTAGCCCGGAAAATTCCGGAGGACCGAGAGAGCAGTTTAGGTAACAAAGAAAACCTGTTAAAAGCTATTTATTTTAGTTTGAAAGGAGATGTCCTGGCAAATCCAGGAGCAATCTCCTCCTGGGTGGCTCGCCAATGTTAGAAATAAGATGAGGCTTACAACAGGTTTTCTATGAAAGGGGTTTATTAGGAGAGAAGGGGAACAGGGGTGGGCCATGATGGGGGAAAACAGAGATAGAGGAGAGGAGGAAAGGGGGGCACCCCGTAGAAAAAGACGGTAAGAGAAGGAATAAGAGAGTAAGAGCATAAGAGAGAGAACAAGTGTCCCATTGTCCTTTTAAGAGTCATGTAATTACTAACCACGCCCCCAGGTATGGCCACCTGACTGGGCGATAAAAGACGACATCATAAGTTGCTAGGTAACCCAGAAGCAGACTGTTTCAGAATACTAAAACACTGTGCTCCATTTCTTAATGTACATTTAAATTAAAACCAATACATTGCACTTCTTTTCTTTTTCTTTTTCTTTTTTTTTTTTTTTTTTTAAGGTAGGGTTTCTTTATGTAGCCTTGGCTCATCTCAGAACTCTCTCAGTAGATGAAATCCACCTGACTCTGCCTCCGGAATGCTGGGATTAAAGGTGAGTGCCACCATTGCCAGGCTAAAAGCATTACAATTCTGATGGTGAAAGTATGCCTACTTTTCACTTTGCCTTCCACAACACATAGTATACTTAATATTCTAATAATTTTGTGCATCCCTGCACTGAACCTACACAACATGTGGTATAACTGTCTGTATACTGGTTTTCTATGCCTGCCTTATAGATTACTGTAATGGAATCCTTCACTACTATAGTTCAAAAGGTTGGGCTTTCCAAATCAAGATGTCACAGAGCTGTATTCACTGAACTCCACAGAAAGAATCTTTTCATTGCCTCTTTTGTGTTGGGTGTTTAGAGTATTTGGTCTGGTCTGTGTCTGCATAACCATATCATGACATTTCTTTCTCTGTGTATATGGTTGCTTGAAGGAAACCGGCCCCCACAGGCACATGTGTTTGAGTGCTTGTTAGTTGAACTGTTTTGGTAAGAATTAGGTGGTGTGATTTTGCTAGAATAGGTGTTTCCCTTCATGTGGCAGGGATTTGGAGGAGGGATTCCGAATTTCAAAAGCTAATGCCATTTCTATTTAGCTCACTTTGCTTCCTAATCATGGATTAGATGTAAGCCCTCAGCTACTGCTCCAGGCTCATGTGTGCCTGCTTGCTACCATGATCCCTACCATGATGATCTAATCTTCTGGAACTGTGAGCTCACATTAAATGCTTTCTTTTATAGGTTGCCTGCACATGGAATTTTACTGCAGCATTTTAAAAGTGAGTAAGACAATGTATATCATTATTGTCTGTCTCAGATTTCCTTCTGCCTCAGTTACAGCAGCACCTGCCATGGGATTTAGAGTCCACCCTACAATCCTCTATTATCCCCTTCCTTCCTTCCTTCCTTCCTTCCTTGCTTCCTTCTTTTTTTTTTCTTTCTTTTATCCCTAAGAAAAGGTTTTTCTGTGTAGCCTTGGCTGCCCTGGATTCAATTTGTAGACCAAGCTGACCTAAAACTCAATGAGATCCACTTGCCTTTGTCTCCTCTAATTATTGTCCTCTGACAAGATCTTTAACACAGGCACATCCTCCTGACTCCTTGTGATAGGATCTCGGCATTGACTATGGACATTTGGGGGAGCACACTTCAAAGTACCTGTATGTACATGCCTGTGCAGGTATGTATGAAGATGACTCAAAGAGAAAAAGGGATTTATATAATTACAGAATAAAATAGAGGTGGGGTGGAGTGATGACTCATTATAAGCACCAAGAACAGTATTGGCATTCCAAGAACCCATATAAAAGCTGGGTAGGCCTGATGGTGACATTTAACCACACTACTCAGGAACCAGAGATATGGGATACCCTGGGCAAGCTCTTTAGGAGACAAGTTGGAATACCTGCTCTCCATGGTCAGTGAGCATCCCTACCTCAAAAAATATAATCAGGATCACCTTCAGACTCACTTGTAAGCACACACAGATTCTAACACATGTATACATGCATAATCACACCATGCCATCAACCCGCACCCACACAGTGAGAGAGAGCTGAGGAAAGTTGGCATTCCTGTAAGTCCAGTACTTTAGAGATGAAGGCTGGAGGAAACTGAAGTTTCAATCCAGACCAAGTGTCAGTCCAGGCTACACTGGAAGGTTGGTTCATACAAAACCATGTAACACAACACTCTTCTTCCTCCCCTGAAAAGAAAACCCAAAAGAACAAAACAAGACAAAAAATACTAGCCAGGTGATAGTGGTGCATGCCTTTAATCCCAGCACTAAGGAGGCAGAGGGAGGGGTTCTCTCATTTTGACACTAATCTGGTCTACATAGTGAGTTCCTGGAGAGCCCAGGGTACACAGACAAACTTTGTCTAGACAAAGGAAACAAACAAACAAAAAACTACAAAACCCCCAAATCTGATCAAGGGAGTACTTGCACATATGTACTCAAATGTTAGTGTGAATATAGGAGTTCATGCCATGAACAGCTATATTCACAATCATTTTAGGAACAGTTCATGATGTCCTTGACATAATTTCACCAAGCACTAAGGGTCCCAAGAGCACAGAGGATAGGACAGAACATGGAAGCATGTCCTTGGTTGTTGAGTCAACTAGCCAGACATTTGACACTCACTGCCAGTGAGGCTTTGTGCCAGACTGCACCCTTCAATCGACTGAATTTTGGGGGGTGTCATATTATTCAGTGAGACCTGGGTTTCTCATGAACTTCAAAGCCCTGTGTGGAGACAATTGACCTCTATTTAGTTTTACCCATAGTTTTACCTATAGATAAAATGTATTACCTATAGTAAGGTTCCATGTGGACTATGGTAAAGAGTGTATCTGAAGGACTATACACAGCCAGTAACATCAAATGCCATGGACCTTTAAATATTAGATAACTGTTTCTAAGTTAGATACTTGTAGTTGAAGCAGGAAAATGACTGAAGTTTTTGAAAGATCTTTATCACTTTAAAGATACAGGTATTTTAGCATCTTTGAAATACTAAGGTTTAGAAAGTCCCACAGACTGGTGTACATACTTCTCTTTATGGATCTTTGAAGTTGCTTAAAGGAAACAAACAAAAATGTTAAAAGAGTACCAAGTATAATTAGCTATAGTTAAAGAAATGATTTCTAAAATGGTTTCACTAAATCACTTCAAGTTGTGCTACTTCAAGCACAGGTTATCTGCCCAAGGTGTATAATTTTAGCCCAGAGGGAGAACATGTACTAACCCTTGGGTAAAATTTTCAGTGGACTGATTATAATAACTTTATTTTCTTTTGATGAATATTAAAGAATCATTTAATGAATATGACATTAGGTTCAGTTAGCATAAATACTTCAATTACAGATCCTTTCTTTCTTTTGAGTGCAAGAATTCACACAAACACTGTCAGGACTATTTAAGGAGAGAGAAACAGAATTGACACAAGTAGATGTGGCAAGTGGGAGCACGTGAAGGTTAGATTTTCACAGTCTTTTGTAAATTGGTGAAGATTGTCAATTTTTTGGTGTTAAAGAGTAGGTTCAGCTGTAAAGGGCACTTGTTGAGCTTGCAGAGGATTTGGGTTTAATTTCTACAACCAACATGGTGTTTAAACCATCCATAACTACAATTCCACAGAAACTGATGCCCTCTTCTGATCCTTTTGGCAACCAGGAACATGTAATGCATGTAAGCAAAACACTTCTATGCATAAATTAACATTAAAATCTTAAAAAGAAAACTAATTTGCTGTCTCCAAATTTTGTGATCCCTGATTTATTTGTAAAATCTCATTTCATTTGTGTTGATTTATTATCTTATTGCTGAAAGACAGTTGACATCAGAGATATTTCTCATTAGGGGAAAAGGTAACCAAAATCAGTAATGCTTTAGAAAATTTGGGACACTTTGATAGGTCTGCCTTAAAGTACTTATGACAGATGTCAGAGAATTGGAACTTGGGAGCACGAGGAAGTGATAAAATGGTGAAGTGCACCTTTTAATTGAAACATTTTTATTGTTTTTATGTTTTTGTGCAGGGTATGCATGCCTGAGTACATGTGCCATGGTGTCCCGAAGAAGGCATTGGGTGCCCTGGAGCTGGAGTTACTAGCAGTTGTGACCCACCTGGTGTCAGTGCCAAGAACCAAACTCAGGTCCTGGGAGAGTGTCAAGCTGTCTTGAATTGTGAAGGCATCTCCCCAAGTCCCAGCAGTTACTAGTTTTAATCCTTATTAAACATAATTCCTGAAAATGTTGTACTATTTTTCTTATTATATTTTTAATATAATAAGGAATGTACAGGAAGGCTTGTGTGTTATTGTGTGTTATGGTCATGAACATGTGGAGTTATTTCTTAAGTCTGATCAAACATCCTAAGAAATGTTTGCTTACAAGGACAAAGGAGGTTTATAGAGTTGGTAATGTTGGACTCCAGAGGTGGGGAGACTCTCTGTTCCTAGGGTAGACGCCAGACCCCAATAACTCACAAAACAGAACTCGATGCAAACAGCAAGAGGTGTTTACTAGTAGCTGGCATGCCAGGGTTCTGCACACAGCTCCCACACAAGTGGGTGGTACAGAGCCCTGAGCTGCAGAATCACAGAGTTTATAAAGGCAAAAACTACAAAACAGAAGGGGGTCTTAGGGGTAAGGGATTTTTCTAATGGCGGCAGTCAGCAATTGGTTGTGCCCAGGTGTGGTGAATAGGGGACAGTTAGGGACTGTTTGCATTTTCCAGTCCAGGAACAAAGAAGGGTGTTTAGGGCCAGGTTAAAATTTTCTACACTTACATTCCCCCGTTCTTCTAGTAACTGCTTCAATCATGAAGCAGCTGTGGGGTAAAGGTTTTTCTTGTGCCCCCTCCCCCATCCTTGATTTAGTATTTCAGCCTGTAAGGTGAGATTTCGGCCAAAGGTCCATCTTCTGGTGCTTTTTCAGTGCTGATAATTAGACCATTGGCATCAGGGGCTAGGGAGGCTGAAATGCTAGTCAAAGGCTAGACAATTGGGCAGTCTCAATCATCTGATTAGTTGATCCAATTGAAGACATGGGAAGCGATCTTGTCAGCTTTTAGCAAGTCCAAATTTTAGCTCACAGTCCATGGCGGATCTGGGGATAAAGTCAACCAGGTGAAAATCTGAAACAAATTTAGACTAGAGACAAAACTTAAGAGTTATCTATTAAATGGGGAGTGAGGAACCCCAAAACTAGGAAAAACTACTCTGGGATCTGTTTGAGTTATGCCAGATTTAGGTCTCATGACCCTTAATTGCCTGAAACTCATGAATTTTTATATATAAATTAACTGTGTCACAGTCTGAAACTCTAACACTTTCACTGTAGTCCCTGTTGTTTATCAGCCACCAATGCACGATGGCACCTTTTTGTACACTTAGCCTTTACTTTTAGCTTGTATCTCCATGACACACTGGAAAGTTAGGCAAAAATATATTAATGGCTTACTGCTAGACCCAGGATGCTCAGACTTTTTTAACAAAGTAAGTAGAACTTATATATTTTAAAAATATTTATTTAGACTCTCTAATTTTTTTTTTTTGGCATTTACCGAACCTGAAACATTTAGACCAAATAATACTCTAGATTTTTATAATTTAAACTCTTATATCCTCAGACCCTATATAAGCTCTTTTTACCTAGTTCCTTTTTATTTATTTTTATTTAGCTATATATCTTAAGACACAAGCAACTGACATGAAGCCTGTGAGCAAGGCAAATCTGTTTTATTTAAATAAGTGATCTAGTACCTAGTAGTTCTAACTAGCTAATGAACTGCTCAATGAGCTGACAGTGGGTCTAATTGTCTGCTCTCTAATTGAAAAGCTACTATTAGCATAGCTGTCAATGTGATCAGAGACCTGAGAAGGATAAATTATAACTTAAATAAATAATTTATGTACCAATTAAAATGACAGAGAAGGCTAGTCTATCACCTAGGCAGTGTCTCTAGCTCCTGTGGTCTCATGGCATCATGAGCAGAGGCAGTCCAGCCAGGCACAGATGAGAGACTGCTTCTGTGGAAAGAGGGACATGGGAGATAGATCCCACCTTGCCTCTTGCAATGTGAAACAATGGCTCTCCAGGTGTCCATGGCTTTGTCCACATATTAGGCTGGGCCCTAGCAGTGGGCCAGTTGAGGCAGTAATGCCAAGTGGTTAGCATACCACAATTCAGAGTTGCAGTCATCCATCGTTGTACTCAAATCTTCTCAGAGACCTTGGGGAGCTGATTCCAGGATTTTGTAACTCTCTGTGGCAATAAGCTTACACATGTTAAAATGCCATATTCATCAGATCTCTGACAAGCCTGAGGGCCAGCATGACTACCTTTGTCATCTGCTCTAAACTGTGTCCTATAAAAGAGAATGTTATAATCTTTAATTTTGGCATATTTTAGATGTATATTTTAGAACTATATTTTAAGTAGATCTACATGGGCAAGTTTTATAGTTACCCATTTTAAGCTTAACCTTAAAAAAAACCTAAAGAAAGAGAGTAGGTAAATCTTAACATTTTATCCAACTGCAGTTGTTAATATAACTTTAAATCTGCTCTTTCTGAACTAAAATCAAAGCAAACCATTTAATCAGATACAACTTATAGAGAGGCTAGCAAATCTTGCTGATCTTACCACTTTTATTGAAATTTGAACATCAAAAAGCTTTGCACTTAGGACTGACTATACCTGATAGACCTAAACAAAGATGTTGGCAAAACTTATGGCTTTATTTTCTTTATCTTTGAACCAGCATGGCACCTGGCCACTATGTAGTTAATGATGGCACTGTTACCTCTCACGATACAGCAGAACTCTCTGGCTTCTCATACATACATGCACTAACCTTCTGCAATATTCTATATACCTTCAGGTTTCTAGCTTCATTTTTCTGGCTTAACCAGACATTCTTACTTTAGAAAATATCTCTTGCTCTCTCTCTCTCTCTTGCTTTTTAGACAACATGAAAACTCCCATCAAAATCTTTTCTGTAGCAGATATGGTCTAATGTCACATAAACAAACGCTAAGTAACTTGGAACAAGTTTTAAGGAACTTGGTGAAACTTTTTTTTCCTCTGTCTCAAGGTACAGACCAGGGTAGAAACAAATTTTTCTATAAACACAGCAGCTTAACAATCAAACGGCTCTTTACAAGATACACTGTAAAAACTGCAATTTTTAAAATTAGCTCGAACCATATAACCAAAACTAGAAGTGAAGATTTAAAAGTCAAAACTAGATTTTAAAACCAGAATTTACCAGTGCAAACAATCCAATCTGTAAAACCAATACCAATTTAAAGTGAGACTCATCTATAATTTTTGAACCACTCCACGTGGCTATCCCAAGATGGCGAACTCATCACATACCACACAGGAATCTCAAGATGGTGGTCCCATTACCCAGGTGGTAATCTCAAGATGGTGGTCACATTACATTGTACATGGCAATCTCAAGATGGTGGTGAGGCACATTACATACCATGTGGAAACCTATATTGTTGTTACTTTAAACATACGCATTTATAGACCTTATAAACACATAGGCACATACATATATTAAGTGTAGTTAACTTCTTTCATCACTGCATGGTCTGCAAAGCAGCAATTAACTTAAGCTCCCTGGATGGAAGAGGAGGATGGGGAGTGAAATCTAGCTGGTTTTGCTCCAAGTCTCTCCCACTTGGGAAGCAAAACAGCAGAGGGGAAGATCCTGGCAACTCTGCCTGACTACTCCCACGCAGCCAGCTGACCCCCAGCTCTTAGGCAGCCAGATGCATGCATCTCCACAGCTGCCCACAAGCACTCCAGACACAGGTGGGACTTCCCCATGCTGGCCTCCCTTGAGACCAGCAGCAGTCCCTGGCAGATTACAGTGCAGAGCTCCAAAGTCAGAACTATATTTTTTACAGAACTGGCACCATCCAAGTCCACCAGATAGGAGAATCCAATTGTTCTCGGCCCCCCGACTTCCTGGAGAGTCCTCCAGGGTCATGACCTGTGGTCCTCTGCTGACCACTGCTCGAGACTTTAGCAGGTCACCCGAGCAGCCAAAACCCAAAAGCTCACAAACTGAAAGCACCTTGAAACAGACAACACAGGCAGCACAGAAACAAACATTTGGTGCCTTTTCTCACCTCCAAGGTCGAATTTGTGAGTCAGGGGTCTGTGCTCATCCCAGACAAGCCCCCAAATGTTGGACTCCTGAGGTGGGGAGAACCTCAGTTCCTAGGGATAGACGCCAGACCCCAATAATTCACCAAACAGAACTTGGTGCAAACAGCAAGAGGTGTTTACTAGTAGACAGCATGCTGGGGATCTGCACACAGCTCCCACGCAAGTGGGTGGTACAGAGCCCTTAGCTGCAGAATCACAGGGTTTATAAAGAAATCCTTATTCTCCTATGACATCCTAATCAATTCTATGACATCACAAATTTGTCATGATTTCATAATGGTATTATGACAAAAATATAAATATGACATCCTAATGTAGTTATAACATCATACTTGTTTTATGACATCATATTGGTACAATGACCTCACGATTGTATTATGAAACCATTATGGTATTATGACATCATAATGGTATTATGATATCATAAAGTCATTTTTTCATAATGAAGGCATTTTGAAATCCTTATTTATTCTAAGATTCCAATGGATTCTGTGTCATCAGAAAATTATAATGACATCATTATGGTGTTACTTTCCAATAATGGCATTATGACATCATAAATGAATTATGAAATCACAATGGAGGGATGATATCCTAACGGCATTTATTCATATTAATAGCATTATAACCTCTCAATGGAATTATGATATCACATTGGTATTATGACATCTAGATAATATTATTTCATCACAATTGTAATATGATATCATAATTGTTTTATGACATCAAAATGCACTTATGACATCATAATGTTGTTACACCCTCATAATGGCATTATTTTGTCATAATTGTGATGGAATTATGACTCCATAATGGTAGTGTTTCATCATAATGGAATTATGACTTTAAAATGGAATTATGACATCACAATGGAATCCTGGTATCATAATGATATGAAGTCATCCTCATGGAATTATGACATCATAATGATATTACTGCATCATACTGGTTTTATTATATCACAGTGGTATTACTACATCACAATGGTATTGTATTATCATAAGACTAGTAAGAAATCACAATGTTATGATTTCATCAAAATGGTATTATGAACTTAAAATTGAATTATGAGATCATAAAGGAATTATGACATTATAATGGTATAATGACATCACAATAGTGGCTTGACATAAAATTGCCAATATAATATCCGAAAAATATAATGACATCATAATCTTATTTTTCATCATAATGGTATTATGAAATGAAAATTGTCTTGTTATTACAGAATTTTACATCACAATGGTATTGTGACATCATTATGGTATTTCAAAGTTTTAATGCCATTATTTCATCATAATGGAAATAATACATAATGCTATCATTTCAAAATAATAGAATTATAAGATCATACTGTAATGGCATTATGAGTTCATTTTTGTGTTATGAAAATTATGGAATTATGATATCCTAAAGGATATTTGACCTCAAAATTATTTAATGACATCATAATGATAATATGACCTCAAATATTCTTATGATAATAAAATGTAATTATGACATCATAATGATATTATTTCATCATCATTGTATTATGACCTAAAAATGGTATTATGCCATCATACAAGAGATAGAAGAAAGAATCTCACGTGTGGAAAATACAATAGAAGAAATCGATGTATCCATCAATAAAAATATTAATTCCAAGAAATTCCTGACAGAGACTGTCCAAGAAATCCAAGACAATATGAAAAGACCAAAACTAAGAATAATAAGAACAGAGGAAAAAGGCTGCATCCTCCAAGGTCCAGAAAATATTTTCAACAAAATCATAGACGAAAATTTCCCCATCTTAAAGGAGAGGCCTATAAGAATACAAGAGGCCTACAGAACACCTATTAAATTAGACCAGAAAACGTAACAATCAAAACAGTAAGTATACAGAAAAAAGAAAACCATAGGAAAAACTGCAAGGGAAAAAGTTCAAGTTAATATAATGACAAACCTATCAGAATCAAACCTACACAGAGATTATGAAAGGCAGAAGGAGCTGTACAGATATCAGGCAGAACCTAATAGAACACAGATGTCATCTCAGGAGACTATACCCAGCAAAACTCTCAGTCATCATAGATGGAGAAAACAAGATATTCAATGACAAAAACAAATTTATACAATACCTACCCACAAATCCAGTGGGTAGATACTAGAAGGAAAAATACAACCTGGGAAAACTAACTTCATTCAGGAAAACAGAGGAAACAAATAATCTCACTACAGAAAAACTAAAAGAATCTAAGCACAAAAACACAATAACACAACCAACAGCAAAATCAAAACATCTAACAGCAAATGCTCATTAATCTCCCTCAATATCAATGGACTCAAATTTCCAATAAAAAGTCACAGACTAACAGAATGGATATGTAAATAAGATCCGACAATCTGTTCCATACAAAACACACCTAAATCACAAAAATTTACAACTGGAAGTAAATAGCTGGAGTGAACACCTGGCAGATGATTTTCCAAGGAAATGACCCCACGAAGCAAGCAGGAGTAGCCATTCTAATATGCAATAAAATAAATATTCAACCAAAATTAATAAAAAGAGATGGGGAAGGTCATTTCATACTCATCAAAGGAAAAGTCCACCAAAAGACATTGCAATTCTAAACATTTATGCCCCAAATACAAAAGCACCCCACATTTGTTGTTTTGTATTAATATAATACAATAAATGAAAAAAACTGAAATCACAAATAGAACCCTAAACATTAATAATGAGACACTTGAACACCCCACTCTCAACAAAGGACAGGTCAACAAAACAGAAATTGAAGAAAGAAACTCTGACTATAACCAAGGACATGAATCAAATGGACTGAACAGTCATCTATAGAACCTTTCATCCAAACAAGAAAGAGTTTAACTTCTTCCCAGTACCTCATGGAACCTTCTACGAAATAGACCACATAGATGGTCACAAAGCAAGCCTCAAAAGACACAAGAAGATTGAAACAATCCCTTGAATACTATCTGACCATCATGGACTAAGGCTGGACCTCAACAAAAACAGAAAAAGCAAAAACCCTACACACACACAGAAACTGTAAGAGTCACTACTCAATAACAGCTGGGACAGGGAAGAAATAAAGAAAGAAATTAAAGACTTCCTAGAATTCAAAGAAAATGAAGGCACAACACACCCAAAATCATAGGACCAAATGAAAGCAGTGCTAAGAGGAACATTCACAGCACTGAATGCAATCAAGAAAAACTTTGAAGGATCTCATACAAGCCAATTAAAGGCTCATCTGAAAGCCCTAGGGAAAAAAGAAGCCAAAATACACAAGAGGAGCAGACAGTTGGAAATAATCAAACTAAGGACTAAAATCAATAAATTAGAAACAAGTAACACAGTTCAAAGAATCAATGATACCAGGAGCTGGTTCATTGAGAAACACAACAAGATAGACAAACCCTTAGCAAAATTAAGTAAAAGACAGAGAGAAACCATCAAAATCAACAAAATCAGAAATGAGAAAGGAACATGACAACGGACACTGAGGAAATCCAAACAATCCTGAGGTCTTACTTCAAAAGGACACTATGCCACAAAATTTGAAAATCTAAATGAAAGAGACATTTTTCTTGATCAATTCCACTTGCACATTCTGAATCAAGAACATGTAAATCAATTATATAGTTCTATATCCCCTAAGGAAATAGAAGCCATCATCAAAATATCCCATCCAAAAAAGTCCAGGGCCAGATGGTTCTAGTTCAGAATTCTACCAGACATCCAAAGAAGAGCTAGCACCAGTACTCTTAAAACTATTTCACTAAATAGAATCACAAGAAATATTACCAAACTCATTCTATGAAGCCAGTTTTACCTTGATACCTAAACCTCAAAAGACCCAACAAAGGAAAGGAATTTCAGGCCAATCTTGAAAACTGAGGCAAAAATACTCAATAAAATACTCGCAAACCACGTCCAAAAACTTATCAAAGATTTCATCCAACATGAACAAGTAGGCTTCATCCCACTTGTCAGTGTCATGAGTAGAACACCAACAGCACAGGATCTAAGATCAACAATCCAAGAAATGGGACCTCATGAAACTGAAAAAAAATCTGTAAAGCAAAGGACACTGTGATCAGAACAAAATGACAGCCTACAGACAAGGAAAGGATCTTTACCAACCTTATATCTGACAGAGGGCTTACATCCAGAATATATAATGAACTCAAGAAGTTAAAAATCAACAAATCAAGTAACATAATAAAAAAACGGGGTACAGAGCTAAACAGAGAAACAAAATAGATGAACACCTGATGCAAGAGAAACACTTAAAGAAATGCTCAACATCCTGAGTCAAAAGGGAAATGCAAAACAAAACAACTCTAAGATTTTACCTTACACCCATCAGAATGGCTAAGATCAAAAACTCAAGTGACAACACATAATTGAGAGGATGTGGAGAAAGTGGAACCTTCCTCCATTGCTGGTGGGAATGTAAACTCGTTCAACAATTTGGAAATCAATCTGGCACTTTCTCAGATAATTAGAAATTCTGATTCCTCAAGATCCAGCTATACCACACCTAGGCATATATCCAAAGGAGGCTAAAGTACAAAATAAGGACATTTGCTCAACCATGTTCAACGCAGTTTTACTTGTGATAGCCAGAAGCTGGAAACACCCTGAATGACCCTCAGCTGAGAAATGGATACAGAAACTGTGGTACATTTACACAATGGAATACTACTCAGCAATGAAAAACAAGGAAATCATGAAATTTGTAGGCAAATGGTAGGATCCAGAAAAGATCATCCTGAGTGAGATATCACAGAAGTAGGAAGACACACGTGGTACATACTCACTTATAAGTGTATACTAGACCTATAATATTGGACAATCATAGTAAAATCTATACACCTAAGGAAGCTAATCAAGAAGGAGGACTCTGGGTAAGATGCTCAATATTCATTCAGAAAGGCAAACAGGACAGGCATCAGAAGAGGGACGAAACAGAATAGGACAGGAGCCTACTACAGAGGGCCTGTTAAAGACTCAAATCAGCAGGGTATCAAAACAGGTACTCATACCCTTAGCCAAACTTTGGAAAGAGTGCAAGGAATCTTATGAAAGAAAGCAGAGATAGAAAGACCTTGGCGGGGGGATCTCCACAAGGAGAGCAACAGATCCACAAAATTTGGGCACAGTGTTCTTTTGTGAGTTTGATACTCCAAACAATGACCCCGCATTGGGATAACCTAGAATAGATGTAGCCCACGGCAGATCAGTGTCCACGAGGGTTTCACAGTAATAGGAAAAGAGACTGTCTCTAACATGAAGTCAGGGGCTGGCTCATTGATCACCTCCATGTGAGAGGGGAGCAGCCTTACCAGCCCACAAAGAAGACAATGAAGCCAGTCCTGATGAGACCTGATATGCTAGTGTCCTAGGGAAGAGGAGGACCTCCCCTATCACTGGACCCAGGGAGGGGCACAGGAGAAGAGGAGGGAGGTAGGGTGGGATTGGCAGGGGATGAGGAAGGGTCTACACCTGGGGTACAAAGTGAATAAACTGTAATTAATAGAAACATAATAAAAATTTAAAAAGTATTCTTCCAAGGGAGATAGTAAAAGTCAAGTCATAGTATATTACTTGTGAGGTACAATGGCCTGGGCACAGCCAACTTTTCTCAGCTTGATATTGGCTCATATCCATTAGAAGCACAGACACAGAAACCAAATGGTGATGGGTACAACATTAAGGATCTTTCTGTAAAGGAGCAGCATATAGGTGTTGAAGATTCTAGAAAAAAAGTTGTGCCAGTATTCATGGTTCAACAAGGCTGGCAGTATGATCAGAAATCTCATGATCTGAAGAGTTGGAATGGTACAAATCAAAACCTAAAGTTATCTGGGACTGTCCATTCAATATCCATTTATTGTATTTGATCTAACATCTCTTTTGACTACCATGGCAAACAGTAAGACTGTCAAGAGACATATCTCAAGGTTTCCCTACTCTGCTGTAGCCTGCTTCAGTGTTGTCCCTCCCAGAGCTTTGATTTATGAGTTTTGTTTCATGGCTGTTGACGTGCACATAAGCACTTCCATATAGAATGCACCATTCTGGGCAGCCTCAACCTATATCTTGATCACCATCACTCATATTTAGGATAGAATAAACTATCTTTTATCTCCTTGAAAAAAAGAAAATAATTCAGTTATTATCTCCTTTCTTTTCTAGTTCAGTAATTTTTTTTTAATAATTCGTTAGACAGGAACTTGCTTTATAGGTCATGGTGGCTTAGAACTGGCTCTTTAGCTTAGGCTGGACTCAAAAAGTAAAAATCTACGTGCGTTACTTCCCAGAGGATTGCAGGCACATTTAGCAGTCTTGGAAATTACCTTCTTTTCTTTGTTTGGTGTACAAAGTGTGTGTACATGTTCATAAGTGTATGTATCTGCCCAGGGGTAGATATACATGTGAAGTCTGTGGTTGATATCAATGCTTTATCTATCATTCTCCATTTTATTTTTTGAGGCAAGGGCTCTCACTGAATACAGATTCAGTTAATTTAGCTAGCAAGTTGTACCTTAGAGTTCCTTATCTGCCTTTTGAAAGCTGGGATTACAGTTGAGCCACCAGAACCATGAGGGTGCTGGGGATGAAACTCTGTCTCAGGCTTGTGCAGCAAGTACTTCCTTTATACACTAAGCCACCTGCCTTCCACTTCACCTTTTTAAACTATGGAATTCACAATATGAATTATTTTCTTATTATAAAAATTTAAGTATATTTGAATGACATATTCTATATCTCCTGATGATTGTCACAAAATGAGCAGCTTTAAACAGTATGTTTAAGCCAGTCATAGAAGTACAGTCCTGTAATCCTAGCACTCAGAAGACTGAGGCAGGAAAATAAAGAGCTCAAGGCCAGTCTGAGCTACATAAAAATATCCTGTTGGGGACTGAATATGTGGCTCAGGAGTTAAGAGCTCTGGTCCCCACATGATAGCCAAAACTCATCTGTCACTACAGTCCTAGGGGATTTGAGACCCTCTTCTGAACTCTGGGGGCACTATATACTCATATGTACATGCAGGCAAAACACCCATATACATTTAATCATATATGGCTTGTCTCACCAACACAGCATTCACATTTATTTACATATGTCATTTAATCATATATGGCTTGTCTCACCAACACAGCATTCACATTTATTTACATATGTGTAAAATATGTACACATATGGGATGGGTACCACATGTCAGCTGCATGAAAACTGTAACTATGTGCAGTCAAGTTCTAAAAGAGACGTTCAGTCACCACTGTTGACCTGTTAGCAGCCCTCTGTACCTGGTTGGAACAGGTCACACCTAGCATGATCTCTACAAGCTGGACAGTCCTGGGACACTCTTACCTTCAGGTGAGATCTTTGGCTTGAATTTTTGCGGTATGTGATTTGAAATTAAAGATGCAGCCATACTTATTTTTTTTTAACCAGGTTAGAATGTTGTTCCATATAAGTCTCTCAAGTCTTGTATTAAGGCAAAGCAGTCTAGCTTATTTACAAGAAAAATACTCACTCACAATGGAGGTAGCCTAAAATGTAACAGAAAATAAACAGTACTATTACCTGTCCCAAGATTATTTGGGAGAGTTAAAATATAAGGTGCTAAAATACTTTGCACTAAATTGGCATTTATAATTTTTGTACAAAATTAATCTTGCACATAACAGAGTTTTGTTAGTTGGTGCTGTATCACTAGCCAGGCTTTTGTTCTAAAAACAGGCTTTGACATGTTTCTTACAGTTGGCAGCAGCTCTTGGTTTTCAAAGCATTGACTTTTTGCTGAGTAAGCTTAAGTTTATAACATGCTTTTACATATATAATTCAGTTTATTCTCACAACTTCAGGAGTTAGGACTTCTTATTTCTGTCTTAAACATGAAAGCCTGATGCTTACGAAGATAGAAACATAGTCCTGGACATTAAATCAAGAAAGTTAAAAACTGTGATGTCCTGTTTCTGGGATTCAGTGATTCTTTCTGCTGCCTGCTCTAACACACAAGGTGTCCTACAGTGCAGTTATTACCATACAAATGAGAACAGAGGAGAACAATTATCAAGGTTCATGCAGAACTCTTTGGCATGTTCTGAATTTCTTCTTTTTTTTTCAAGTATAAGAAGGAGAAATGAAGAGTGGTCTAGTTTAATTCTCTTGCTTCAAAAAGAACCTGGCCAGAGACAGCTTTCAAAAGAAAGGGCTCATTTTGCTTCAACTTCTTGGTCATAGTCCATCCTAGAGGAAAGTTGGGGCAGGAACTTGAAGCAGGATTGTTGAAGAAAGAATCATAGAGGAATGCTTCTTTCTGGCCCATTATCTACTTCATGCTCAGTTAGCTTTCTTATACAACTCAGGCCAGCCTCCCTAGGGATGGTGCTATCCACAGTGGGCTGGTCCCACAAACATCAATCATTAATCAAGTGATAGATACAAGACAATGAGATCTGGGCCATTCCTTGATTTAAGTTTCCTTTTACCAGGTAACGCTGGGTGGTTGCATGTTGTCCATATAAGGTAATTAGCATAGTAGTTTGTGGAAACAGAAGAAAGTAAATGAGACAAAGGTGCAGATAATGGAAAACTGAAAGATGCCAACAGCATTCATTCTGGAAGCTTTTGATTAAACATGGACGGTACAGGTGGTAACAGTCAAGCTACTTGAGAATATATTGTACTGCTAAGTATAAAATGAGCCTTCTGTGATAAGACTTTTGTCACATGGCTGTCTCATTTGCTGGTTCATCATTACCATTGTATTACAGTTCTTTTTTGTAATGTAGACTTCTGAATCTTAGAGCTAGTATATATTAGGCCAACATTATGCTAGAGAGTGAGCCTTTATAATCTCATGCACTAGCTTGAGCAGTCATAGAAGTTGACATGGAAATACAAAGTTGACATGTAGAGTCTGCTTTGTATGGGCAGAGCTGGCCTGACACCATGGCTGCTATTCCCCAAGAAATACATCTTCTTATGTCTCCCTACCATTCGTTGTACTAGTTATTTTTTTTTTTTCTTGAGGTTTGGTATTTCCAAACAAAGTTGGAGGGATAGGCACAAAGTAAAGGAACTTGAAGTATGTAACAGCAGGATTAGTCACCCATGGTATCTGAGCTTTGTGCAGTTAAAGGGATGCACTTTTTAGGACATGTCAACACATGTGACATAGTCTGTCTAATAACATTTGATGAACTTAGTGCTTAGAAAATCCCTTATTAATCATATAAGTAAACATGGCCATCCTCCCATATCTGCACTAGAATCACTGCATCCACATTTAGCTCATACCATGTAGTGTGGAGCCTGTCAGCTGGAGGGTAGCCTGGTATGTCCAACAGATATTGACATCTCTTTCTTAGACAATCATGACCAGAAGAGCCTCTCATTTCTAGCTGAGTGTATCATGGGTTGTTGAGCCTTTCTCTTGCTGAGTTTTTCACATCCAGCAGAGTCTGTCATGTCCAGGTTTTCAGGTCTACTGCTGAGATTCTTATGTTTAGCTGTGCCTGTCTTGTACATCTGAGTCTGTCTCCAGCTGAGACTGCCGTATCCACCCGAGTCTGTCTCAATTTAATCTGACTCCGGCTGAGGTTGTCATGCTCCACTGAGCCTGTCTTATCCAGCTGATGCTATCATGTCCAACTGAGCATTTCTCGTTCAGTTGAATGTGTCATGTTCGGAAGAGCCTGTCTCAATTTGAGCTTGCCATGTCCACTTCAGCCTGTCTTGTCCAGCTGAGGCTATCATTCAACTGAGCATTTCTTGTCGAGATAATCCAGTGTGCAGCTGAGCTTATCATGTCCAGCTGAGCTTATCCCTAGCTGAGTTTGCCATGTCTAATTGTTTCTATCATGTACAACTAATCCTGTAAGTCACACAGAGACCATCCTTTCCACCTATGTCTCTTGTGTCCAGCTGATCCTAGCATATTAACCTGATCTTGTCATGTACAGCCTAGCCTGTCACTGACTGCTGAGCTTATCTCCATTGAGTCTGTCTATAGCTGAGCTTGCAGTGTCCTACTGAGCCTGTCATATCCAGGGGAGCCTGTCAGGGGCAGCTAAGTGGGTCATGTCCAGCTGAGCCTGTCTCTAGCTGAGCTTTTTCACATCTAGCAGAGGCTATTCCATTGATCTTGTCTACTTATGAGACTCTCATGCCCAGCTGTCCTGTCATGTCCATCTGAGCGTGTGTCTATCTGAGTCTGAATTGTCCAGCTAAGTCTGTCAATGTTGAGCCTGTCTCCACCTGAGTTAGTCATGAACCCCTGATCCTGTCATATACAGGCGAGCCTGTCTGGCTCAGCTGAGCCTGTCATGTCCAACAGTATTTTTCTTGTCCAGGTAATCCAGTGTGCACCTGAGCTTGTCATGTCTAGCTGGGCCTATAAGCAGCTGAGCCTGTCATGTCTACCTGGGCCTGTATCCAGCTAAGCCCTTTAAATCCAGTTGAGCCTGCCATGTCCAGTTGGGGCTGACATGTACAGCTGATACTTTCACATTTCTAGCTGAGCTATTCAAATCTAACAGAGACTAGTAGGTTCAGTTGTTCTTGTATACTGCTGAGACTCTTATGTTCAAGCTCTGACTATCATGTACATCTGAGACTGTCTCCAACTGAACCTGTCTTATCTCTATCTGAGCTTTTCATAGCCAGCAGAGGCTATCATGTCCAGAGCCAATTCTTGAGAGTCTCATGTCTAGCCTCTGCCTGTCATGTCCATCTGAGCCAGTCTCCAACTGAGCCTGCCATGTTCAGCTGAGTTTGTCATCATTGATGCTGTCTCCAGCTGAACTTGCCATGTTCCCTGAACATGTCATTTGCAGGTTAGTCTATGTGCAGCAGAGCCTCTCATGACCAATTGAGCTGAGCCTTTCTCCAGCAGAGCCTGTCATGTGGAGTTGAGCTTAAAATGTCCAATTGAGCCTGTCTTGTCCATGTAAGCTTGTATCCAGCCTAGCTTATCATGTCTACCTAAGACAGTCTCAAGTTGAGCCTGTCTCTAGATGAGCATGTCATATCAAATTTAGCTTGTCATGTACAAATGAACCTGTCTTGTCCCGTGGTGCCTGTTAGGTCCTGCTGAGCCTTGTACATCCAGCTGACCATGTCATGTCTAGATGAGCCTGTCTCCAGCTGAGACTTTCACACCCTGCATAGCTGGTATGCCCAGTTGATCCTGAGTCCTGCTTTAGCCTGTAATGTCCAGTGAGATTTTCATTTCCCACTGAATTTGTCATGTCCAGGTGAGCTTATCTGCAGCTGAGCCTGAACTCTCCATATAAGCTTTCATGTCAAGCTTAACCTGCCCAGTACAGATGAGTCTGTCTCCTGCTGAACATAAAATGTCCAGCTGAGATTTTCATGTCCAGATGAGACTGATTGTTCCAGCTGAGCAGCTGTTCCAAATGATTTTAGTGAAGAGAGAGACCCATGTCAGCTCTGTTTTAAAAATACACTGTTAAGAGTTAAAAACAGAGAGGACCTGGAAGGCAATTCCATAGGCAAATTATCAAGACTCAACTAAGGGACACACAGTGGAGACACAAAGAAAAAGATAAAATTCCTCAAGTTTCTACCATCAGTAGAAATAAAAAACATTTCAAACAGGCTATTTTCAATGGTTGCAGAAGACTCAACTGCAAACATCTTGGTAGATGTATGTGACTGGAGCTCAAGAGAATAAATGAGACATAAAATGAGATATAAGGCTCAGGGTGTTTGTATCCATGAAAATATGAAGTTGAAATCCTTCACAGGTGGAATACACAGAATGAAAGCTATAGAGAACCCTAGAAATCATCATGAGCATTGCCAACATTGTGGACCAGAATAAATAGGAGTTAAACATATATATATATATATATATATGGTTAGACTCACTCTTAGGTATCTCTGGTTTTATGTTTGGTTTGATCACCTTGGCAAAACAGGCAGTTAAGAAGTGCTGGGAGTAGCCCAAACTTCCCCCCTTCTATTTTTGGTATTACTGGCAGAGTATATACAGCAAAGAGAAAAACAAAGTATTGGACATTTGCTTTTGTTAATTAAACTCAGAATGATCAATAAGATTGATTTAAATTCAGGTTAAATTACCTGAAGTATGCAATATCCTGATAGATAGACAAATGACACTTTGGTTTCTTAAATCACTCAAATGTTTCAATGAAGTACCAGAAAACGATATGACTTTAGAGAATTAGTTCTTAATAGGGATATGTACCAAAATTCCTCATGAGTATTTTTCAAGATGTCTACACAATTATAAAAGCTTTAGTATAGAAAATTCTGATTGAGAATATTTTGGTTAAGGTCCAAAATAAATTTTAGTAGTCCCATAAGTGATTCTGATTCACATACATATCATAGTACATCAATTCTAAGACTAAGCAATAATCCAAATTTGGTTCCACAATCAACCAGAGTTTTCACTCTCAAGCTTCCATACCACATACTAATCTCCTAGGAAGATCTGACTCAAGAACTTAGAAGCAATCCACCTTCCAAGTAATACCTCAGATCCTGAACTCCAAGCCCTTCAGATGCTTACTAGCCACATACTGGCTATGGCTAAACAAGTTTTGGAAGATACAGTTTCTCAGAAGAATTCAGAAGAAAATGAGCCACTCTATTGCTTAAACCTCAACTCTCAGTTTTAATAATGACCCTGCCAGAAAGATTGTTATGACCATGATTTAACAGAGCCCATCTGTTATGCTATAATATGTAGAGCCCATCTTTCCTAAACCAAGATTTTCAAGATTACAACTTTCAAATTATATCATACATATTAATGAATCATTTCAAAAACAATTATCCAGGAAAAGAAAACAGTTATGGCAACCAAAGTTTACACTTACCCATATCTTCCTTTACTGAGAATTTCTACTTCAAAATAATAAATGCCACAGGATGTTAGTATCGGATGTACGACTTGAACAGATGCTGCATCTAAGGGAGTTCTACCTTGAGTTACATGTGAAATGAGAAAAATGAAAGAACAGTTGAGATTTTCACTTGAAAGTCTTAAACAATTCAAAAAATGGGGCACTTAGAGGAAATTAAAATATGTTGTCATCTTTTCAATTAAATGAAGAAGAAACAAATCATTTACCATTACAATTAATTCAATAAACAAAATAGCTGCAGCTAGCCAAAAATCTCTTCACACTATTATTGTTTGTATTAAGAGTTCAGAATCTAGCCAGGTGGTGAGGGCACTAGCCTTTAATTCCAGCACTGTGGAGGCAGAGGAAGGCAGACCTCTGTGAGTTAGAGGCCAACCTGGTCTACAGACTAAGTTCCAGGAAAGCCAGGGCTACACAGAAAAATCTTGTCTAAAGAACCCAAAAGTTTCCAAGAAAAAAATTCACAATCTGAACACAATGAGTAAGGAACTTAACTGATGATTTTTTCAAGATTAAAAAAAAATGTTATGTGTGAGTGAATGAGTTTTTGCATGTATGTATCCCACCTGTGTGCTTGCTGCCTAAAGGCCAGAACCTGTTATATCCCTTGGAACTGCAGTTATTATAGGCTATTGTGATGTTGCCTTGTGGGTGTTGGGAATCGAACCCAAATCCTCTGTAAGAAATATTGAGTCATCTGTCTGGTTACCATAGTTGAGAAACTTAAAGATATATTTTTCAGTTTTTCTGGATTAGAAGCACATGAGAAAATGATCATAATTTTATCAGATCTAAAATTCCATTTAATTTTTTTAACATTCCTTGTTGCTATAATGTCCTTTTGGATTGTACCCAATTTCCCCTTGTACATTCAAATACTGATATCTCTACCCTACTATCTGGTTTCAATCTGGACATTGTATTGTGATGCTTAGCATCACCTGCCTCAAGTTTTTGTAAACATGCCACAATTTGTTCGGTATGTTTTCAATCAAACAACCAGCTAAGGATGTGCAAGGGTAGAATAGGGTGGGATATCTTGGTCCAGAGAGGAGAGGAAAGAAGCCAAAGGGTAGCAGCAGTGGTCAGCAGGAGAAAACTTGGAACCACAGGGAGAGATAAACAGGGCCTAAGATGTGACTAAAAGAAAGTATAATGAGTAAAATCTGAATGGTAGGAAGCTCTGTGGGTTTGGAGGTTTAGAATGGAGTTATCGCTCCTCAGCATTGTGCTCTAGGCTAATTAAATAAATCCTAGGCACTGTGAGGTGATTTGTTTTGGTATTTATGGTTTAGGAATAACCACTTGTTAACTAAGAGAAAAATAAATAATAAATATTAATATTCAACAACAATTCCTATACATCCTTTTGCTAAATGGGGCACTATTAAACTGAAGATATTTGTACGAAGGCATAATTTAAATAAACTACATTAGTAGGTAGAACTCATTGAGAATTTATAAATTTGTTATTTGCTATATTCTTATCATTTCTGAATAAAAACTAATCCACAATCTTTTTGTTTGGTTTTTTGAAACAGGGTTTCTCTGTGTAGTCTTGGCAACTCTTGGGCCTGGGATATACAAGCAAAAGAATCTCAAAAAAAACCTAGAGTGCTGAATAGGTGCTGAACTTTACAAATGAAAAAATGCAAAGACAAAGACAGAAGACATGCTACTATATTAATGTTCTTCATGTTGTAGCAATTAAAATACACAGCACAAAAAATGATGTTATTGTATCTGGGTAAATATTGAATCTAGCCTCATACCCTATTCATAAATATTCATGAGCTAGTAAAAATATTAAACATAGAAATGAAATTCTCCTGCTTTCAGATTTTTTGGGACACCTGTCCTTACATGAGTCTGATCAAGAAAAGACTCCCTAAGATTGTATACATCAGCAATGCTGACAAATTGAGTAATCCTATCACCAAGAGAGTCAATATACAAAATATGTTAAGAGTCTAACTTATGGTAGCAGAAAGAGCATAAATTTAACCCTGTGGTGAATTAATTGCCAAAAAAAGCAATGAGAGCTTGACTTGGAATAATTTTGAAACACTGATCAATTATTAACTACTCCTTTAATAAATACCCCAAAAAGTATTTCATCAAGGCTAAAAGTGTAGTGATCATTTCAAAAAATGGCCCGTGGATTGGCAATGAAAAAAGTAACACTGCTATTCAATCTCCCATCTCACAAGTGGAACACTGGCAAGGAGCAACAACTTGCTGCCCCCTCGGACTTTATTCAGCCCCAGCTTCTCAAAGGGATCTATCTCCAGAGCAGGGTGCTGGTTTTCCTCGAAATTAAACATTGAGAGGCAACATGATCCTAAGGGACAAGAGGAGTCCTTCCTTGCTCAATCTCCTTAATCTCTCTTGTAGGTTTCACATGGCGACAGAAAACAAGACACCTGTGGGGAAAAGCTAAGGAAGCATGGGGGAAAATGTGGTTTAGAGAATACAGGACCTTTTTTGGAGCCACATCCAGTTTGGGGGATGGCCTTCCCTACGTGGAATGTAAAAAACAGGGCTGACAGGCTGTTTTCCAACCATCAACAAATTTTAGCACTGCTTTGGTTTCAAGACAGGGTCTTGCTATATAACTCTGGCTGGACTGGCAACCCATGGCAATCCTCCTGTCTGAGGAAAGTTTATTAACTCCCACATCGAGTTGCAATTCTTTTAAAAGTTAATGGGAGAGGTCAAGACTCTTCAAAATAAAAACATTTTTTTAATACTCCTAACATATCCTACATCTATCTCTTGACAGACTGTTGCTTTAGGGGACAAAATAAATCATCACCACACTTATCCTCCTAAAGCACACACTCCAGAAGAAGTGGTGTTCGAACAACACAGAATTTACACGTCAAAAAATATAGAAAAGAAAAGGAAAGGAAAGAAAAAATGAAAAGAAAAACAACAACAGAAAACCCACTATAAACAATAAACAAAAACATCAGCCATTGTGGATATTTGACTAGGTTTTTCAAGAAACAGTAAAGAGTAAGTCCAGAAGAGCATGAAAGACTTACAGAGTTTTGTCTTTGGAAAGATACAGGAGGAGGATCATCTCCCTTCGAAAAACACAGGGCCCAAAATACTGCCCTGTTTGGATCAGAAGGCATTTTAGGCCTGTTTCCTCAAACCTTAATCTTAAGCCTCCAGAAAAAAATTGCTGACAAGGGTGTGGTGTGTAAGAGCAATGTAAGGCTGTGACTGATGTTGAGGAAAGTATCCTCTGGGAGAACAAGCAGGCAGTAACCACATGTGAGCACTCAGCTTCTGAGGCACCCAGGTATTCAAACTGAAAACAGGTTCCCTGCTACCGTCACTGGCCAGTCCAAGGGCACAGGGATCTCAGACCTGCAAGTTGGCTGCCATTTCAGCGTCCATGCTAGCATCAGGAAGACACTGCTCCAGGCCAAATGGGAAGCTGGAGTGGTGCATCATGGCTGCTCCACCTAATCCTGACCCTGTGCTCTACAAGCTAGCTACAACTGGGCTCATGCAGCCCCCCTTGCCATGGGCGCTGGGCTGGTCTTTTCGCCTGACTCCTCTCATTCACTGGCCTGCCCTTGGCATCAGGTGCCCAAGGAACACAATGGGATCTGGAGCCCCAACTCCTCCAGGTTTCTGCCTCCCACCCTGGCAGGCAGCACAGGGGGCTGAGCTCCACAGCAGCAGCAGCCCTAAAATGACTGCTTGGTCCAGCTACTGGCACTGCCCACTGGGTACAGATAAACAACAAGAGGGCAGCCAACTGAGGGGGCTGTGGACAGCGTCCAAGAAACAAACAACAGCAAGGAGCCCACACCTGATTGAGGTCATGTCCAATCAACAGCCTCTACTCTCAATGCCTGAAGAAATTTTTCCTGCAGATTTGTCAGCTGTCCCTTCAGTCAGAGTGTGCCCCTATGCCTTGCAGAATGCCTGGTGAACATGACTGTGACAAAAAGAATTGACCAATGTGCACCATTCTCTGGTTTGCTTGTGGTGGAGCTTAAGCTTCTATCATCTGGCAGGCTAGAGCACCCCACCTCAGTTTTCTCACCTAAGCAACCCTTTCTGTTAGGAACTGGCAGCACTCGTCCTCTTGCCCACACTTAGGAAATGTCAAAGAAAAGGTATTTGTTTTCTTGACTGCCTCCATGCTTAGGGGCGACTCTTGGTCACTGGTGAGGAAACTGAGGCTCAGAAGAGAGGTTGAACGAAGGTCACTCAGACTTAAGACTTGGTGCTGAGAAGGTCCTCAGATTTTCTTGCTCCGGATTTAAAATGAGTTTTCTAAGCATCTCCCAACATTGCCTCTCACAGGTCCAGATGTACAGACTTCTGGCCTACCTCTTCACTTTTGCCTTCCTCTTCTCCACGTTTATTTTGCAGTGACTTAAATCAGCATGTGGTTCAAGTCTCAGCACTGGTCACTTTTTGCTCTAGGGCCCCAGAGCATCTCTTAAATTCTGAAGAGAGTGTTTTTGCCCTATGCTATCATAACTTGTCTCCAAGGCAAACTAGAGTCCCCTGAATATGGGCATCCCTTGTTCTCCATAGTATGCCACTAACCACGGGCTTGGCCTCAAGATTAGGATACCAATGACACCACAGTACCTGGTCCAACACCAAAATATCCTGACTAACTCTGAGAACTTTGAGCTTCAGCTTCTCAAAGACTTGGCCTCTCTGTCTTTAAGATAAGGATGAACAAGAGGCAGATTTGAAGCTCTTGGAATAAGCCTAGTTGCTCAGGAACAATCATCCATAAGCCACTCTCAGCATGCTGAGCCTAAAGCTTCTAACACTCTTGTTTGAATGGAAAACCCTTTGAGAGAGAAGGTTCAGTGGTTAAGAATGCTTGCTGTTCTGGCAGAAAACTTGCAGATACTCTTCTCAGTATCCACAGCTGAACAGTTCACAGCAACCTGAAACTCTAGTGTCATGGGATTCAACACCCTTTTCTGGGCTATATATACAAAAGGACGCACATGGCATGTATGCACACAGACACACACATACATGCAAACATAATTTTAAGGTGTTTTTTCTGGACATGGCATAGTAGTACCTTTTTCCAATCTTTTAAAGAGTACAGGAAAGCCAATCACTAAGTCTGAGTTCTACATAGTAAATTCCAGGCTAGCAAGGCCTGTATAAAGGAGACCATGTCTCTAAAATAATAAAGACCAGAGGGGTGTTTTTTTTTTCCATAGAGAGTATTCATATTCTTCCTAGACCTGGTTCCTATTAACGGGCTCCATAATGGTGATTGTCCAATTCTCTGAGGTTCACAGGGACTCCTGATTTGTTAATTAATTGAACAGAGAGTAACTGTTTTAAGAGAGAGGTTTTGCCATCAGAAATTGTTTCCTGCGGTCTTTATAGACCCACTAGGGAACCCCTGGCTCAGCTCCTTGTGGCTCAGCAGGCCTCATTATTCTCCCTGGGTGCAGCTCAGGCTCCCTGAGTCGGATGGAATGGAACAAGGAAAGAAGTGGAGCTGTGCCTGCACCAGAGTGCACTAGTCCGCCAAGAAGCCAGATGGTGGGAGCACCAGGCCTGCTCCTTGCCTGGCGCCACCCCCTCACCCACTGCTGCCCAAGCAGCATCTCCTCAGCCTGCATGCCAACCTGAAACAGACAGGAGAGAAGCAATCCTCTAGGCTCTCTGCTTCTTTTTCTCTAAATCCATCATCCAGGCCTGCCGGCCAGCACCCCTTGCTGTCCCACCTGCCCCCTCTGGGTCACATGACCTCGTGCCCCTGAAAGAAGCTCTTTCTTGCCAACCTGCTTGACCACAGAAGGTCTCCTGAACTCCTGCGCACCTGAGGGCAGTTGGAATCTTGGCATCTCAGCAACAGCGCCCTGGGAAGCACAGGAGGAAGCACTTTGAAGTGGAGGTATGGCATGCTGAGTCATAGAGGGAATATCCAGGCAGCCTCTGCCACCACAACCATCCTACAGTGGGGCCTCTGGCTCCAGAGACCCCCTGCCTACGCCTTTGGACGCCAGTGCCAGCTACTCCAAGGCCAGCTCGCCAGGTGGAGGCTTAGGGACTGTGGTGGCCACCCCGCTGCTCCACCTGCCTCCACCTATGCTGCCCCTGGCCACCCTCTCAGCAGCCAAACCCTACAGCTCTCCATCTGGCTTGGCCATGTCCTCTGGTGAACCACAGGCTTTCCGTGCTCAGGTTCAGGCATTCAGGTCCAGGCCCTGGAGGGTGTGAGTAGTGCTGAGGCCCCTTTATGAAGAGGAGCTACAGTAGCATATGAAGAGCCTCTACCAGGCCGTTGATGAGGAGAAGTGACTGCACATGTCCTGGAGCCTAAAGGACAAGTTCACCTTCATTGGCCTCTCACAGAACAACCTGCGGGTGTACTACAAAGGTATGGAGTTCCAGTTCTCCCTTAGAGATCCAACTGTGCTGGGCTAGGCTGGGCTAGGAAAGGAGCTGGACTTCCTAGGCCAGGAGCAGGATGCTTCGAGGGGATCAGGGCTGAAGGGACACATTGCTCCTTCTGATTTCCCTAAGATAAATATATGGGACAGAGTTGGGTTACATTGTTCTACAGGTGGAGAGGGTCATCCTATGTCCTCTTATGCAGGAGGGGTGTGAGGCATCTTTCTGAGGTATAGTTTCTGGTTAGGCAAGAGGCAAGATACCCGGAAGGGAGAGGGAGGTGTAATCAGTGGATTATTTGTCCCAAATTATGCCAAAGATTGTGTAGGGGTACAAAATGACAAGGGGCGCAAGTAAGACATCATTGTACTTTACTGAAAGCAACTGGGAGGGTGAGAAGGGAACCTCAGGATTCCCTGTTTTTTCAGGGAGCAGAACTGCCCCCTCCCCTGTCACAAATTGGAAATGTCCTATGTTTCCAAGCTGTTGTAACATGAAGTTTTGTTGAAAACAAGGTTTTAAAAGATGCCAATTAGCCTTTTGAAGAAAATTAGCTTATATTTCACCTGCAGTTAACATACTTAACCAATTTAGGCTTCTGCTCCCTACCTAAAACAAAGCTTTAAACAGTTCGATTATATAGAAAATTATGAATGACAGGGTTAGGGTTGAATCACACCTCAGATTAATTGCCTGAGTCAAGTTTACTTGTGTGAAAGGGTTTAAAAAATGCAGTGCTATCAGTTTGGATACACATCCTGGAGGCTCTAAATGTAAAGTAGAGGAGTGTTTATATTCTAAGCAGGCTCCTTTCAACTGGCTCTAAAGAAAGGGGTCTTCATTTCCTAGTGACATGTATGTAGAGGATATAAACCCTGTGGCAAGATTCTGAAAGAATTAACAACTGGGGTTTGAGAAGAATCTTGAAAAAACAGCTACTCTTTAATGAGTATGGCAACAGAAATCTGCTGAATGACTTGGCTATAAAGACTCTACAGAAAGATGGGCCTTGTTGAACATTCCTTCTTGTTGTCATAATTCCAAAGAAATACTGTTTCAAACATTGTATTCCTTAATCTAAGTGGCTAAAAATTTCAAAATACCAAAGTTTTTTTTTCTTTTAGTTAGGACAATTTTTTTTTTATTTACTTGTGGATTAGAACTTAATTTTATTTTTAAAATGATATGAACAGTAAGTTGTATGCTCTGTGTACTTCTGTTTGGGCTGCCACAATGCTTTTCTTTGATTTGTCAGAACTTCATTTTACATTTGTGGTTTATGGTAAATAAAAAGCATCCAAAGCTAGAGACTTCGCCTAGGGGAGCTTAGTGAACAAAGAATCCCAGCTTTCCTGAATCCCAGCACTCACTAGTGGTACTAGCTATGTTAGGGGAGAGGGCTTCAGTTTCTTCTGAGTGATGTGGGTGTTGAGCTAGATATTCAGTAAAGTAATTTATGTAGGAGCTTATCTCCCATGATTGTTGCTATATTGGCATTGTAGCATTCCATGACTGGTTGTATTTACTTCTTTTATGTAAAATTAATCATCTAGGCCAGAGACAAATGCATGCTTGCTTATGTGGTTGGGGTTTGAATATCACTGTTTTCCTGTTGGCCTTTTTAGTACTTTCTCTTGTGTAATATTGATATTCACTTTCTAGAAAATTTTTTGTTTCATAAACATGAACCATTAGTTTTGGAAGAACTTTTCTGGTGTCTTTTCTGGTGTTACTATTTTTGTTTGTTCCTTGGTGTTTTGAGAGGTCATCAAATGCACTGGGCAACTTTAACTCAATTGCAAAAAGGAATTGTTGTAAATTAATAAAATGTAAAAGTCACAA